>PVHP010027028.1:0-17155 GCA_004024765.1 Zapus hudsonius | reverse complement strand
GCTTTTGTCTTCTTGACGGTGGAGATAATCATGTATCTGAGGCTGAACACTTAGGATATTGTAAGTACTCAGTAAATGGTACCATTATTAGATATAAACAAAGCTCTCCAAAGGAACAAAAATAATCAAAAACAGCACTACACTACCATAACAAGGAAGTCATGATTCAGACTCAAAGCTTTCAGCATCAGGGAGGGTGCACCTGCCCATTTCTGTTTGGGTGTGTAGTATCCCACTTTGGACATCTCCTAGCCTCTGTAATTTTAGAACTGGATGGAACATAAAGGTCAGCCATTGTAAACTACTCACTGTATAGATAAGGAAACTGGGGCTGGAAGCGTTTGAATGAATCACTTAAGTTTATAGTGTTAGCATCCTTCTGGCTTTACCTGATAAAGCACACAAAAGAGTAATCAGGAACTGAAGACATCCAGATTCTAGGAAGAAAATGACCAATAAAACCTGGAGGACCAGAGAGATGGCTCAGTGGTTAAGGCACTTGCCTATAAAGTCTAAAGACCCGAGTTCCATTCCCCGCTGGGATGATTCTCCAAACCAGGCACATTTATAGGAGGAAGAGATTTATTGAAACTACAGATCCAGTGGAAGTTCCATAATGGAGAAAGAGGCTGGCCCCCTTTCACAGGTCCAAGCAGAGAGAAACCCATCACCAACAAAGCAGGTTATTCCCTTATATAGCCATAGGGAAGGGTCTTGAAACCCTTTCCCAGACTTGTTGGACTCTTGAATCTCTGGAATTTCCTGCCGGCACTGCCCACACAGGAAGGGATGTTCATTTCTAGCTTCTCTGAGCTTCCTTACATCTTGCCCCCTATTGAGAGGCTGCCTTCCTGTAAACATCCTCAGAGACCCACCCAAGATAATTAAAAAGATCAAGTTGACAACAAAACCTAACCATCACACCCAGCAGTGAAGCCAGATGCACAGTGACGCATGCATCTGGAGTTCTTTGCAGTGTCTGGAGGCCCTGGTGCGCCCATTTCTCTCTATCTCTTTGCTTGCAAATAAAATATTTAATTTTTTTAAACCTGGAGGTGTAGGTCCACAAGGTATGAATACCCTCCGGAGCTGAGCACAAAGTACCAGGGCATGTACCTGTGGACATCCTCCTGAAAGTCTAGAAGGAGGTAACCTATGCTAGGTGCCCAGGTGAGGGCTTCCTGGTATCCAGAGTAATGAAGGCTACCCTGATGGGCTTGCTGCTGGGGAAAGGTTAACGTCTATAAATATTAAGGACCTAGTGGGTACAAAAGAAACACATTATTGGGCTGAAGAGATGGCTTAGCGGTTAAAGCGTTTGCCTGCAATGAAGAAGGACCCGAGTTCAATTCCCCAGGGCCCATGTAAAGCCAGCTACACTAGAGGGCGCATATGTCTGGAGTTTGTTTACAGTGTGCCCATTCTCTCTCTCTCTCTCTCTCTCTCTCTCTCTCTCTCTCTCTCTCTCTCTCTCTCTCTCTAATAAATAAATAAAAAAACACATTATTGATAACACTGCTCGCCAAACCCCCAAGAGTCAAAAGTATCATTCAGCTCCCAGCAAATGTCAGTGTGCCCCAAATCATACCATAGATACAAAACCATCAGAAAGCATCCGGATCAATACATTTTGTTAGTATTTGTGTTTCTTAAATTGGTCTTAATGGTAATTTCCAGAAACAAATACGATAAAAAAAAATTGATCTCTTTAGCCGGGCGTGGTGACGCACGCCTTTAATCCCAGCAATTGGGAGGCAGAGGTAGGAGGATTGACATGAGTTCAAGGCCACCCAGAGACTACATAGTGAATTCCAGATTAGCCTGGACTAGAGTGAGACCCTTCCTCAAAAAAAAAAAATCGATCTTTTTGAAATACTGGGTGTTGCAGTCAGCTTTCTAGTTGCTACGTAGAAAGAACCCAAACAAAAGTGGCTTGTGGAGGAATGGGTTTATTAGGCTTATGGACTCAAGGGGAGACTCCATTCTGGCAGGGAAAACGATGGCATGAGCAGAGGGCTGGACATCACCTCCGCCACAGCACTGCAAACAGCGGCAGGAAGGTGTGCCAAACACTGGCAAGGGGAAGCTGGTTTATAACCCCATAAGCCCGCCCCCAACAACACAGCTCCAGCGAGGTTGTAAAACCCAAACTGCCATCAGCTGAGGATCCATCAATCAGAACACATTCATTTGTTTGTGGGGGACACCTGGATCAAACATGACACTGGGAGAATATTTTTCACAATTCAATATTTGTTAATAACAGGCTGTCAATTTCCTCCTACTTTTAAAGTTAGCTGTGAGCTAGAATAAAGTCAGGCAATTAGGATTTGTTTCACAAGGTCTTTGGAAACCTTACTAATTCATTTTTGTAATTATAAACATGGTTATTCTTTTTTTGTCTGTTTTTTTTTCCTTTGAGGTAGAGTCTCACTCTAGCCCAAGCTAGAATTTACTATGTAGTCTCAGGGTGGCCTTGAACTCATGGCAATGAAGTCAGTTTGGGATTAAAGGTGTGCATTACCACATCCAGCAACATTCTATGTTATCAATTCTTTTGGTTCTATAGAACAGGTTTCTCCTTTTTTAAATCTTTTTCTTAGTAGGATCTTACTTTAACCCTTACTGATCTGGAACTCTCTCTGAAGTTGCAGGCTTGCCTCAAACTCACAGAGGTCCTCCTACCTCAGCCTCTGGAGTGCTGGGATTTAAGGTCTGCGCCACCACACCTAGCTTTTGTTATTTATTTTTTCTTTTTGGTTTTTCGGGTTAGGGTCTTGCTCTATCTAGCTCAGGCTGACCTGGAATTCACTATGTGTCTCAGGCTGGCCTCAAACTCAAGGCCATCCTCCTACCTCTGCCTTCTGAGTGCTGGGATTAAAAGCGGCATTTTGTATAAAATAATATTTTAAAAGGTTTTTATTTATTTGCAAGGAGAGAGAGAGAGAGAGAGAGAGAGAGAGAGAGAGAGAGAGAGAGAGAGAGAGAGAGAGAGAAACACACCAGGGCCTCTAGCAAATGAACTCCAGATGCATGTGCCACTTTGTGCATCTGGCTTTATGTGGGCCCTGGGGAATTGAACTCAGGTCATTAGGTTTTGCAGGCAAGCACATTAACTGCTGACCCATGTCTCTAAGAGCATATTTTTAAGGAAGCCGCCAAAATTATATATCTCAAATCGTTATTGCAAACCTCTTATTTCTAAGAACATCTTTTTTTGAGAATTCAATGTTCAGGCTTAGAGCAGTTGTGTACAGGGTAAGAAGAGCCATGAAAAGAAAAATAAAATTCCCTGCATATATGTTTAAACTCCCACGCCTGGGGGGGCAGAGACAGAGGGGTCTTGGGGGCCAACTAACCAAAAGAGGAGGTGAATTCCAGGTTCAGAGGAAGGAATAAAGGCAGCTCCAGTGGTAAAGGACATCTGACATCCCCTGGGATCACAGGTGTCAAGTAAGCACGTACACACCAAAAAGTCCCTGCTCTTACAAGTACTTTTGTCTCCTCTAATTTTATTGTCTTTCCTTTAACAAATACTTACAGCATTTTCCTCCTGCTGATTAAGAAAGAAAAAGAAGTCAGTTCTGACCTGTGAAGCGGAGAAAACAGGGTAGTCAGCTAGAACACTGAGCAGAACTATGGGGCACTCTGCAGGTAGACATCAAATGACCTTGTTACAGAAGTCAAGAGCAGGGTTGGGAACTTAACCTTGGCTACGATTTGCACAGGCACTGTCTACTAGAACTTTCTACAGTGATGGAAACATTCACTGAATACTGATGAACACAGTAGCCACCAGCCACAGGTAATTCTTAAGTATCTGAAATGTCCTTAGCGCAATTAAGGGTCTAAAATTTTGGCTTAACTTCAGTTTTAATTAAAATAGCTAACTGGATCTGGTGCCTATTACACTGAATAGTTCATTTCCAGGAACTATCAAAAGTTAACTAGAACTTGCCCTGTTACATGAAGGGAAGACTTGAAAGCTCAGAATAAATAAAAAGTGGTCCAAGAGAAGAAGAAGTACGAATGAATGAGCTGTGCTTCCCTCACAGGATGGGGCATTGTGATTGGTTATTAGATCGTGAAGGTCATGAGGCAGAAGAGTTAGGATTTGAAGCCGAAGGTAACAAAATTATTTCTGATTGGTGGTTAATAATAGGTTTTACCTGTGCCTTATGTGAACTATTTAATTATAGTAACAATCCTTAAGGGAAAGGGGGCAAAAAAAAAAGCGATGGAAATTATCGAGATCCTTGGAGAATAGGAAGAAAGAAGTGTGGATTTGTCTGTGCAAACTGGCAGGGAAAGGATTAAGGAAAATGGAAAAAATAGCTTTCAGAAGGGTCCTCAGCCTCCCAGGTGGGTCCAGTCCCCCAAAGCAGGAAGAACTAGACAAGGAAGGACAGTAGAGAGGAAGCCAGCAGGCCCCATGCTTTCTTGGGAAAAATGAGGAACTTGGGTTCCTTTGGGTGCTTGGGTGTTCCTTTGAGAACTTGCTGGAGCTGGGCAGTTTATCTTAGAGAAGCAGGAACCAAGGTGGGCCATCTGCCAAGGACAGGGAAATGGGGTGAAGAACAGAGAGAGGCTCTGATGTGACTTTAGTTGGGGCCGGTCCAGTGACAACCACCACACCCCCATTGCCTGCAGCTATTATGGGCCATGATATATATATTATCTCAGTCTACTTAAGAATCCTGTGCAGTGCAATTTTTCCAATTGGTCCCAGATCATTACAAATGAAACTGAGGCCCCCAAAAGTTATTTTAAAGGGGGAGAAAATGAAAAAAAAAACCACATAAGTGTCTATTACAGTGTTGGCATAATTCTATGTAAGAAACAGATCACAGGATTCATAGTTTTATTGAAGTGGTGCAGAAAAAAATATCATTTCCAGCTTTGGCATGTGGTGGGGGAAAATAGTAGGGGTGCTGTAAGAGATATGAAAAAATAGGTATGCTGGACCCTGGGGAAGTGTGGGAAGGCAGAGGTTACACTGGTGACTCTCAGGGGGACAGGAGCTGACCAAAGGCAGGCGTGTATTGGCTCTCAGGAGGACGGAAAGGCTGGTGGGCACGCGGCTGGGGGGGAAAGATGCTGAGTGGGCACGGGGCTAGGTGTGCAAGGTGCTGGGTGTGCGCACAGCTGGTTGGGCAAGGAGCTGGGTGTGCAAGGTTCTGGGTGAGGGCACAGCTGGGTGGACACGTGGCTGGGTGGGCACGGGGCTGGGTGTGCAAGGTACTGGGTGAGCACACAGCTGGCTCGGCAAGGAGCTGGGTGTGCAAAGTGCTGGGTGTGCAAGGTGCTGGGTGAGCACACAGCTGGGTGGACACGTGGCTGGGTGGGCACAGAGCTGGGTGGGCACGGGGCTGGGTGTGCAAGGTGCTGGGTAAGCGCACAGCTGGTTCGACAAGGAGCTGGGTGGGCACGAAGCTGGGTGGGCAAGGTGCTGGATATAAAAGGAGTTGGGTGGGCATGGTGCTGGGTATACAAGGAGTTGGGTGGGCATACGGCTGGGTGGGCACACAGCTGAGTGGGCACGGAGCTGGATACAGGCCAAGACTGGGGGCCTCGTGGGAAAGCCGGGCCAGGCCGGGTGCCCAGTGCGCGAGGAGCCCAGTCTACGCCCCAAGGGGCAAGGGGCACAGGGACCAGCTGGCCAGCACGTGTTCTTTACCTTCCGTCGAGCTGCCCGGCACATGGCACGGGCGGGGGACAGGTGGAGGGGCGCGGGGCGTGCGGCCTCCCGGGTACTGCAAGCGCCAAGGCGGCACCGAGCGACGGCGAGCAGCGAAGATCGGCCCTCGCAGCTCCCTAGAGCAGCCCCACCTGCGAACCCCGCCGGCGGCCGCGCCCGGCTCCTCCCGCCCCCAGGCGGGCGGCTTAGGTTTGCTCATCCGGGTAGAGGGGTCCGTGTACCCTAACTTCGGAACGTCGACCCCTTTCCCTGGAGGACGACGTGAAATAACATTCACGGCAATTAGAGAGAAGTTCTAAGGAAAACGGCCGTTTTGATTTTTGTCTTGTTTCCCCCTCTGGCTTTCCGGATGTCACACACTCCAGTACCCTCTCCTAGCCACCCCCTCCAACAGCGAACCTCTTGGTTTGACCCCTCATCCCTGATTGGCTGATGCGTACATCTCAGCCAGTGATTGGAGAAGGTTCTTTTTTTTCCACCTATTGCCCTTTCCCATTGGCTCGCCCTCTGGGTTTCTGGGCGGAGTGGCAGGGGACGGTTTCCACCCCCTTGTTTACGGGACGCCGTAGTCGTCGCGCCGGGTGAGCTCCGGGGGCCGTCTCTAAAGTTCCCGATTTAGCTCCGCGAACCCGTCGGGCCGTCGCCCCACCCGCCTTCCTTCCGCGTGGTACGGCCCACGCCTTCCAAGCGGCGGCGGCGCGTGCGGACGCCGGGCGGCCGCGTTCCTCCGCCCTCGCTCGCCGGGCCGCCGGCTCCCCCTCCGGCGCGCGCTCGCTTGGTACGGCCCGCGCCAGCCGCTTCCCTCGCCGGGGACGGCTGACCCCCTCCGGGCCCGCGGCTCTTGGTGGCGCCCGGGAAGAGAACCAGGTCATCGGTCGGTTCCCGTGAAAACAAAAACAATCGCCGCCGAACGCGGCGGGGGTGGGATCCGGGCGGAGCGGCGGGGGGCGCGCCGGGGGTGGCCATGGGGCTGGCGGGTATGGGCCGCGCGGGGCTCCCCCGGCGCCGCGGCTAGCTCGTCCGCGCCGGCCGGTCGCCTCGGTGGGGTGGGGTGGGGTGGGGTGGGGGGCCGAGGAACGGGACGCGGATCCCCGGGGTCGAGCCGAGCGGCGTGCGCGGCGTCCGGCATGGATCAGTGCGTGACGGTGGAGCGCGAGCTGGAGAAGGTGCTGCACAAGTTCTCGGGCTACGGGCAGCTGTGCGAGCGCGGCCTGGAGGAGCTCATCGACTACACCGGCGGCCTCAAGCACGAGATCCTACAGAGCCACGGTACGCAGGCCCTCGGGTCCCCGGTCCACGGAGAAAGAGCGTGAGCTCACCCGGAAACACGGAGGGGGGGCGCAGGTGCGCGTGCGCGGGGCGGCACCTCCCGATCGCCCGCCACTCAAATCCTTGGGGTTCCCCCGGGGTCGGGTTGAAAGTGACGTGTTATTCCTAGCCTTTTCTGCAACTTCTGGATTTGATGATGTGTGGAGCCCTTGTCACCTCTATGCGCATGCGCCCTCCTGTGCATCTCTGGTTTTACGTGGGTAACTGGGGAATCGAACCCGGGTTGTTAAGGTTTAACCGCTGAGCCATCCCTCCAGCTCAGAAAATAGGTTTTTCTATAGAAAGTGTTGTCTAGATTATTTCATTACTGCCCTGGGGCAGATGCTTTGCCAGAGTTATGTCGTTGAAGGGTTTTTTTTTTAAAAAAAACAATAATTCACGGCTTGCTATAATGGAACTACAGTTCTGACTCCTTTCTGAAGCAGCAAAGGACTTTTTATTTAATGAGGTCGTTTAAAATGTCTGGGCCTTCTCAGTTTACAGGCTGAACAGAAATGAATGTCAAGGCAGGTTTGGTAGCCTGGGAGGAAAGCAGATGTTTGTGGCCCGTGAGATGAAGGTGGTGGCCTCTCTCTTCGTTCTAATCCACCTTCCTTGCCTGTACTGAGGGTCCAGTTCAGGCTGACAGGCCTTCACGGGAGGGGCCTCTGGAGCCACCCTGCACCCATAGTGGTTAGAATATTCACATGGAAAAACCATTTTAACTTTATAAGGGGTTGCGATGTAAAAATATATGGAAAAAGCAGATGTTGACGGCTGCATGCGGAAAGAAATTTGACTCAAGTGATGGTGATGATGAAGTTTAAACGTGGAGGGATGTGAGGGAAAGGCCAAGGGTTTAATGAAGATAGAGCCAGAGTCTTGGGAGATTCATGGTTCTGAGACTCATTGCCTGCCTGCCTGCCTGCATTCCTTCTTTTTGGTGGTGTTTTGAGACAAGGTTTCCTTATGTAGCCCAGGCCAGCCTTGAACTCACGAATCTTTAACATACTGGCATTACTGATGTGAGCCTGTTGTCCTAAGTGAGGACAATGGAGATAACAGGATCTGAGGAGGAAAGACCTTAGGGTCTAGCCACAACTTTGGACTTGCTTTAGAGAATGTAAGGCAAGGAGGCAGAGCCAGCAGAAATGGACCAAGGCAGTGGGTGAGGTTAGGAAAAGATTGCTCAATCGTCATTGGCTATTTGGGGCCCTTTGTGCTTGTGTTTTTTGTAGGTTGTTTATACAAGCCAGATCATTGGGGGGGGGGGTAAGAACAACACCATGCATATAGTCAGGTGGGTTGCTCTATCTGTGTGCCTGGTGACACCCACCTTCCCCAGAGAAATCGTGGCCTAATGGAGAAGCTAGAAGAGCTGAATAGGGACCAGGTAAGATACTGAGGGGCTGACAAGGAGGACTTGAGGATTAAGTACCTCCCCAAAGTGAGGCTGTTTGAAGAGGGTGTGATTTTGACCTTGTTTAGGGCTCTTTGCTTGGTATCAGAACTTTCCTAGGAGTGTGCGGAGTGAGGGTTGGTTGTTAGCTGTTATAACCTGCAGGGGTGTTGGTTCTCGGATTTTCAACCTAATTTTTACCTTTCTCCGTTCGTAACATCTAACGTAACAGCTCTTTGATTTCCTTTAATAGTTTAACAGGAGTGAATGTCTACAGGTAGTTAAAAAACCTGAAAGAACAATACCAGCACTAGGCCTGGATTGTGAAATAGTCTTTCTTTCGGTGTTCTTTTAAGTGAAGACAGACATCGTATTATATTCTCAAAACAGCTAATTTCTATATTAAAGTTCTGTGCAAGTCATATGGTGGATATTAAATTGAACTGTAAATATGTGCCTTTCAAAGGTGTATCTACAGATAACTGAGTTGGCAAACTCCATTTCCAGGTTAGGGCTATTTTCAAGGCTCTGGGTATCCCTGTCTGGTCTGTCATCTGAGAGAGGTTGCAATTGGGACTCTGTCAGGACTTTAGACCTCAATCTCGTGAGTTTATGTGTGGTAATATCCTTGAAAGAATGTGGAGTGAGCACTGTGAACACCCCTCCACCAAGCCCCATACAGGACAGATCATTGCCTCGTACCTGTTGCCAGGTGTTGAGAAAGTAGGGGCACACCAGGGCCTATTGACACCACAAAGGAATTCCAGATGCATGTGCCATTGGCTTTACTTGGGAATGGGGAATTGAACTGGGCTGGTAGGCTTTGCAAGCAAGAGTCTTTTAACTGAGCCATTTCCCCAGCCAGGTCATACAATTTTTAATCTAATTTGTCAGAAGTTCAAGAATCATATTGAGCTTTGATTCTTTGTTTCTTTTTTAATCAAAGCTCACCACAGATGGTTCAGCTCTGATTCTTATGAGAGAGAAATGGAAAGGAGGGGAAAGAGAGGGAGAGGATAAGGATGGACACTCCAGGGCCTCCTGCCACCTGGGCCACTCTGTGTTTCTGGCTTTAAGTGGGAACTGGGGAATCAAACCCGGACCATTGGGCTTTGCAAGAAAGTGCCATCTTTCCAGCCCTCAGCTCTGCTTCCTATCCTTAATTATTTTGGTTGAACTTTAGGTTCTTTAATTCCTCCAACTGAGGCAGAGGAGAGCACTCCTGAGTTTCCATGAAAGGGAGAAGTGGTTTAGTTTCAGATCAGTGTGGTTCATGCTGGCTGCTGATCTCTCCCGGTGTGCCTTTGGTCTAGTTTGAGTAACATGTCACTTACACATGTATGTGAACTCATTTTCCAGATGGACTTTAGAACTCACTTAAATAGATTAATCCTCATTCTACACCCTGATACTTAGGAAGTCATGGATACGCTGCTCTCACCCCTGGCAGGCAGGGCTTGCTTGGGTGCTCAGGTGTCCCACTCCATCAGTCTGTTCTGCCTGGTCTTGTTTTGAACCAGGTTTTTACTGATTCCGGAGCTTGAGGTGCTCCAAGGTTCTGGGTGTCTGTTTCCCTGTGGGACTAGGGGTACAGATGTGTATGGCCATACCCAGCTGTTTATGTGGGATCTGGCATTCTCGGCCCGCATGCTGGTGTGGGGAACACATGTAACTGCCCTCTGTTGTCTTGTGGATTTGCTGTATGTGTGGAATCCATACAGATTTAATATTATTGATATTCAAAGAGATTTGGGAGGAGTGAGAAGAGACTTCTAAAAGAAACATTCCCATGGCCCTGGTGCTCCAGGAACTGGAAGCTGAGCAGTGGTCCTGTGTTCACACCTGAAGCATCCAGTTGTGGACTGGAATATTTGGGGGAAAGTTGTATCTGTACTGAACTGCTAAGTAGTACAATATGAGGGCTATTCATGTAGCATTCATTTTATATTACATATGATAGTAATCTCCAGACGGCTGAAAGTTTAATAGAGGATATTTGTAGGTTATTTCAGATGTGCCTGTTTATGTGAGCATGTGTAAGTGTCCACAGATTTTGGTATCTACTAGGGATCCGAGGGCTAATCCTCTGGGAATGGGAAGGGATGAATGTGCATAGGGGTTGAGTTCTTGCTCTGTCGCCTGACTGGTTATACAGTCTTAGCCTGTTTTTTTTTTTTTTCTTTATAAACTAATAGCCTGTCTTACTGAGCTGTGGGATTGAAATGAATAATAAATATAAACTGGTGAGCCTGGAGAGATGATTCAGTGGTTAAGGTGCTTGTCTCCAAGCCTAAGGACTCGGGTTCAAATCCCCAGTACCCACATAAAGCCAGATGCACAAAGAGGCGCATGCATCTGGAGTTTGTTTGCAGCAGTCGCTCTCTGACCCTCTCTCTCTGCTTCTCTCTGCTTGAAATCTTTTAATAAATATGAACTGGCTATGAAACGGGGTAGATTTTATTTACTTAAGACAGGGTCTCACTAGTTAGTTAACCCAGGCTTGCTGGAACTCTGGATCCACCATGCCTACTTTATACCTGTTGTTTATGAGTGTGTGCCTTCAAACACTGGTGAACATGGGTTTAATTGAGAGAATTTAACACAGTGATCTGCTTGTTTCAAATTGTAAATAATACTGAAAACGTGCAAGTCTTCAGAACTTCAGTTGGAGAAACCAGACTTTTGTATTTGAAAGGAGAAAAAAAAAACCCCAAAATTGTAGTAGTAATTAGAAGTGTATGCCTTGTTGAAACAAATGTTGGTAATTTGGAGACAGGCAGACAAGTAACCTTAGAAAGAATTGCATGAAGCTGGCATGGTGGCTCATGCCTATGATCACTTGAGTTAGGGCAGCTGGAGCTAGAGCGTGACCCTGGCCTCAAACAAACAAACAAACAAACAAACAAACAAACAAACAAACAAACAAACAAGAAAAACAGGTAACAATCACATGGAATGAGGGATGGGCATTGTTTCAGTTGAAATTTATTATTAGCACCGCATTGAAATCAACCAAGCTAACTGGTTAAGTCTGCGGCAATTACAAAGGCTGAGTCTCTGTTCTTAATTAAGGAGACAAAGCTAGAGTGAATGCTAACCATGCCCTCTAATGTGAGACCATATTGATAGGGAGAGGCAAGCAGGGGTGGGATTTGGGACCACGCTTCTTCTGACCAGTGGCCAACTGTGATGGCAGATTTTGCCTGTGGAGAAAAGGACAGTAGGGTGGAGCGCTGGGAGGAGAGACTGCAGTATACAAGTGTGGGGAGGGCATGGCAGAGGGAGACAGGAGAAGCTGGACCGAGCTGGCTTGAGCCCATTTCCATAGAAACGGGCAGGGGCGTGATGGAGACAAGTTGTCAGCTGCATTTAGGGCAGGAGTGTCAGTCTAGATCTGATGAAATGGGGGCTGTCCTGGGGTGGTAGAGATTTAAAGGGACTTGCAGTAAGGACTTACCAGGACTGGGGGCAAGGAGTCCAGCAGAGTGGGAGGCAAGGCAGTTGAGGTTTTGACATGAGCGACAAGTAGATGATTATGAGAGGGAGTAGACAACCTGGGCTTGAATGCTACGAGAAACCTTATTGGCTCAAGTGTTCATTTCAGAGATGAAGTCTCAGTGCTTTGGATTTGTCTAGTAGGCATTGAAAAGGTTGTGCATATGTATCTTTCTGCTCTGGTTTCTCATGTGCATTGAAGCCTTGCCTTTTCCCCAGTGACAGTCACTGGTCGAGTTCTCTGCTCCAGGAGCACTGTTAAGCCTGCACCATGTAATTTAGTTCTTAAACACAAACCTTGTTTTATTTCTTTCTCATGCTTGGGTTTGAGATATGCTAAGCTTGAGATCTGATGCAGTGGTCTTTCATAACCTCTGTGGATCACACATCTGTGAGTCCACAGCTGTTCTGAAAGGTCAAGGCTAAGGCTTTGGTAGACCACAGTGAGTTTACCAACAACACTATGAAATAGTCCTTTGTCACTTTTAACATCAGCCCTAATTTTTCAGGTTTCAAGTTTCTGTTCTAATATTTTGCAAGGGATACTCATGTTCACAGTCAGTTGACTTTAAAAAGAACTGGTCTGCATTCCCTCTGTCTTTTATCTCTCTTTGCTCCATCCTAAATTTCTTAATCTGTTCAAAGCTGATACCATTGGGAATGCACTTTGAACACTGCTGGCATAGACCTTCAGCCCTTGGTAAATGTTAGTTGAATCCAAGCGTCATAGTTCTGCTTTCCTTTTGACATTGTTTTGTTTTAAAATATCAAGACTGGCTGAAGAGATAGCTCAGCAGTTAAAGGCGCGAGCTTGAAAGCCTGGTGGCCTGGGTTTGATTCCCCAGTACCCACCTAAATCCAGATGCACAAAGTGGTATATACATCTAGAATTTGTTTGCAAGGGCAAGAGGCCCTGGGCACACCCATTCTCCCTCGCAAATTAATAAAATTTAAAATAAATAAAATATCAAGACTTCTAGAAGAGTAGGAAAACAAACAAAAGATTCCTCTTTTGGCCTCCACAATACTGAATTGAGTATTTTAAATTTAATGCTCTGAATTTTAAAAATATTTTATGAGAGTGTGCCTGAGTGTACCCAGGCCTCTTGCCCAGATGCATACACCACGTTGTGCATCTGCCTTTAGTCGGTACTGGGGAATTGAACCTGGGCCTGCAGGCTTTGCAAGCAAGTGCCTTTATAACTGCTGATCCATCTCCCCAGCCCCTGTTCTTCTGTAAGAAACTAATCTAGATTGTAGCTTTATGAGGTATGGTGTGTGCATGTGTGCATGCGTGCGTGCATGTGTGTTTGTTAGCCAGGGCTCCTGCTGCTGCAAATACGCCACTTTATGTGATGGGTAGCTTAGGAATTGAACCTGGTCCGGCAAGCTTTGCAAGCAAGTGCCTTTAACTGCTGAGCTTTCTTCGAAGCTCCTCCTCCTCATCTCCTAAATATGTGACTATGGCAGCCTGTATGCAACCTTTGGCCAATATCGCAAGCTTCCACATCTTGGTGCTGCTGCCTACTGGCCAGTGTTTTCACAGAGGTCTATTTTGTGTTGGAGCCTCCCCTCCTAATACCATGTAAAGTGCAAATAGCGGGGAGGAAGTTCCTTCTAGAATCTTTAAGTGGGCTGAGCTAACTGCATAGTTACACAGGACATAGCACTACTGGTGGTGGTTTATAAGAACCAAGATAACTAGAAACTCTGATTCTCAGCTTTGTGGGATACCTCTAAAGATGCTTGCTCTACTTTCACACATTCTGATGTAGGATGCACTGCTTTGGAATGGTTTTATTTTACAGAGAAAACTGAAAGGAGGTCGCCACGAGTTCGAGGCCAGCCTGAGACTACATAGTGAATTCCAGGTCAGCCTGGGCTAGAGCGAGACCCTACTTGGAAAAACAAAAACAAATAAACAAAAGACAGAACAAAAGTGACCTGAGTCACAACCTGTGAATTCCTGGGGTGTGGTGGCAGCGGGCAGATGGGCAGGTGACACCTGGAAGGGAGAATGAGCTGAGGAGGAGGCAGGGAAGAGTCATTTCCTGATTGCGTTTTATTTGAAATTGGGGTGTGTGCATGGGGGCGGGTGTATGTGGGTCTCCTGCATCCTGTGACCTTGCTGAACTAGCTCACTTAATAGTCTAAGAGAGACTGCTGTTTTTCCAGTGCTGAGCTTCAAATTGAGAACATTTAATATATAACTTATGATTTTTATAGTCAGTCCCTGAAGTGTCAATGGGTCACTTTAACCCTAGTTACAAGTGGAGGCGGAGGCAGGAAGATGGGGAGTTTGAGGCCAGCCTGATCCACCAAGTAGGACCGAGTCTTAAAACAACAGAAAACCCAAGAACAATGGTATTGAACGACTGCTTTGTACTGTACTAGTTCCCATGGTAAATGTTGAGGATTTAGACAATCATGCTTCATGGGAACAATTATTGACAAATAACTGTTTACAACAAGTGTGAAGCCCTGACTGGGAAGCACAGGATGCTGTTAAACAAACATTTTTCAAATGTCTTGTTTCTTTGAAACTAATGGCTAATTGGGGAACCCCAAGGACAGATCTTGAAGTCTTAGCTAATCACAAAACAAACAAAAACCAGAAGACAACTCAATTATGTCTAATTTAGTTTGGCAAATGTCGTTTTGGAGGAGACATTGATTTACAGGTTCTAAAAATATTATACCTAAAATAAAAGATGTTAGCTGAGTATGTATGGTGGTTTATGCCTGTATTTTTCAGCATTCAAGAAGCTAAGGTAGGAAGATTGTTGTGAGTTCCAGGCCAGCCTGGGCTACAGAGTGAAACCCTGCCTCAAAAACAAGGAGTGGGGGGGGGGAATCTATTCCATTGTACTGAAAGGTATCCTTGGATTTTTTTTTGTTGTTTTTTTTTCTGTACTGGGGGGTCAATCTCAGGACCTGGTGCATGCTGTAAGCAAGCACTTTATTTACTCAAGTCATAATAAATGTGACCTTGTGATGTACTTGTTACTGTCAGTGCTTGCATATGAGGTCCAGAAAGTTTATCACCCTGAAAGACGCAGCGGCACGGGACTTCATCTTGGGTGATAACTATAACCCCACTGTTTTACGTCAGGAAGTGACTGTCATTAGATTTCTTCCACAGAAGGGGTCTAGAGTAGGTTGTGTTTCATCGAAAGATCAGAAGAGCATTAGAGCGGCAGAGGTAGGAGTTCAAGGCTACGCCAAGACTGCAGAGTGAACTCCAGGTCAGTCTAGGTCTAGAGGGAGAGAGACCCTACCTCAAAACAGCAACAGTAGACCATTAGAGCTGCACCTCTAGGACCTGGAAGTTTGGTTATTCTGTCAGTCTGGTCGTTCAGTGAGTTTCAAGCCTGTTCTTAGCCTTGGCTGCTTTCCCCTGAGTCCATTTGAAAATGCATTAGAGGGTTCCTTTTCTCTGAGCAGGGCTTTCCTTTCAGACACTCCATTCTACTTTCCTCGAGCTTGCAGATTGCCAGGCATTGCTTAGCCGTATGACATGTTCTGAAAACCATGCTCTTCGTGGTTTCATCATGTGACACAGATCTGGATGGCATAGCTTCCTCACACCTAAGCTATAGGACATATGCTATTGTGTATGTGTGTGTGTCCTGTTATTAGCTGAATTGTCTCTTTGTAGAAATTATTTTTCTTTGGAGAATAACAAGAACTTTCAATGTTAATTAACCATATGCAATAGCATCTATCATATGCAGAATTGAAAACCAGAGGAGCAGAACCTGCAGACAGTAGCAGAGAGGAGGAGAGAAGGAGGAGGTACTGGCAGCACCAGACTCCAGTTGTCTAGGTTGCTCATACTTGAAAATGCCAGTGAGCTTCAAGTTCGATGCAATGTGAGCAAACTTGGTCAGAAAGTTCCACGCGACCCGTCTCCAACTTAGCGTCTCCTTTCTTTGTTCTTTAACCTTTGTCTAGTTAGCTTATTGTAAAAACAAATGCTTGGGTGGAGGGATTGCTTAGTGGTTAGGGAAAAGCAGGAGGACCGGAGTTCGATTCCCCAGTGCCCATGGAAAGCCAGATGCACAAGGTGGCACATGTGTCTGGAGTTCTTTGCAGTGGCTGAAGGCCCTGGCCCCTCCATTTCTCTCTTTCTCTCACACTCTCTCAAATAATTACATATTTAAACAACAAAAATGCCTGGATAGATAGAAGTTGTGGCTGTCTTTAATTTTCTGGTGCTGGAGATTGAACCTATGGCCTCATTCATGGTAAGCAACTGTTCTACCACTGAGCTCTATACCCTCAGTTCTTTTCTTTACTTTTTTTTAATTGAGGTATAATTTGCTTACCGTACAATTAAGTTTTCTGAAATGTGTAATTCAGAGGTTTATACTATATCCACACAGTTGTGCATTCTTTCCTTAGTCCAGTATCGGGACCAGCCACTCACTCACTGAGCCTTCCTCCCTCAGCTCCTGCCAACTATCAGCTTCCATCTCTGTGATTTGTCCCTTCTGGACGCTTCCTGTAAACAGAAGCACAGTATGAGGCTTTCTGCGTCTGGTCTACTGCAGTTACACAGTAGCTTCACGAGTCACCCACACCGTCGTATGCAGTGTGGTTCAGGGCATTTATTCTTGATGACTGAATGACCTCCTGTATGTTCATCCCACACACATCGTTCCAGCTTTGTGGCTGCACCAATGATGTTACTAACATTTGTCAACAAGTGTTTGTTTATCTCGTCTATGGATAGAAGTTAGGGGTCTCTTTAAATGGTTTCCTGGGTCACAGGTCAACTTTCTGAAGAACTGTCACATTGCTTTCTTAGAAGACTTATAATTTTTCCACAGCTTTGGCAACACCATCTTTTCATTATCGCCATCTTTGTGGGTGTGAAGTAGCGTCTAATTGTAGTTTTTATTTGCTTTTCCCTAATGATTAATTGTATTAAGCATCTTTTTTTTTTTTTCCCCCAGGTAGGGTCTCGCTCTAGCCCAGGCTGGCCTTGAACTCACAGCAATCCTCCTACCTCTGCCTCCCCAGTGCTGGGACTAAAGGCGTGCACCACCACGCCCAGCTTTAATGATCTTTTCATGTGCTTATTGGTTATTTGTGCATCTAATTTGGGGAAATATCTGTTCCATTCCTTTGTTCATATTAAGAGCATGATTTGGAAATGTTTTATCCCAGAGTTCATCAATTTGGCCAAAGAAGCTAGCCAACCAGCCCTAGGGCTCCCCTCCCTCAGTCTTGCCATGCTGGGACTACACCTG
>PVHP010027027.1:0-24195 GCA_004024765.1 Zapus hudsonius | reverse complement strand
GGCAGGCTGAGGCTGCTCTGGCCGGGCTTGCCGGTTCGTGACAACTCACTGCCTCTGGCGAGCACGGTCCTCGATGGAAGCTTCCACTGGTGAGAATCGTGTGCTGGGAGGTATCTGCGGCTCAGAGTGTGACTGCAGCTTATGTCCACGACCTGGATCCCTGCTGAAAACCCTGACCCTTGTTTCCCGAGGGACGTGGTGTGTCTGCTAGTCAGCCATCTTGAACCGGAAGCCCACTTATATCTTTTTAAATGTGAACTGCTTGTTGGTAATTATAGGGAGAACAAAATGAGGATTTAAAGTAAAGTACCCTAAGTGAGGCTTTACCTTTACTTTCTCCACCCTGATTTTGTGTACAATTTTCTCTCCTTATCTTTAGTCCTTCATTCAAAATTTAATACCTCAAAGCATAGTTTACTGAACAGAGATGTTTTGTGTAGTTTATTAGCCAGCAGATGGTAATATAAGGTTTTACTTCAGTCATTCTTCACAGAAGAATGGAAACTACTTCATTAAAATAATTTAATGTGAAGTATGAAATAGCCAGTCAGCCTATTTCAGGAACTATCTCTAAACTTGTAAACATTTATTTATTTAATTTGATATGGGTCTTTCTATATAGTCCATGGCTAGGTTCATACTGCCATTCTGTCTCAGTTTACAGAGGGCTGGAATTTCAGACATAAGTCATCAAGCTTGGATCTAGGTATTCTCTTTTAATGTGCCAAATGCACAAAGTGGTGCTTCATTTGGAGTTTGTTCACAGTAGCAAGAAGCCCTAGTACATCCATTTTCTCTCCCTCTCCCCTCTCCTTCCAAATAAAAATATTTTAAAAATACAAAACACATACTAGTGTTAACATATTTTTACTTGTAAGTATGAAAATTGTTACTATTTATCTGAATCAGTATAGACCATCAGGGGGCTGGGGATATATCTTAGCTAGTAGAGTGCTTGCCTAGCATGTACAGAGTCTTCACAGCACTGCATGACCAGGTGTGGCAGCATACACTTGTAATCCCAGCTCTCGTGAGGTAGAGGTAGGAAGATCAGAAATTCAAAGTCATCTTCGTGTGTGTGTGATATGAGACCTTGTCTCAAAAGGAATAGAATACGCTACCATAAAATAACAATCGCATGAGAAATTGTTTTAATTCTGCCATTACTTTTAGTTATTAAAGTTTATTGTTTGGTGTTTGTTAAGGTGGTTAATGACAGATAGAATGCACTTTGCTGACTGAGCTATCTCACTAGCCCTCATCTATTTTTCTAAAATATTTCACATTATAGGCATAATGGTATTTCATTTGCAAAGACTTCAACATGCATTTCTAAAATTAAGAATGTTTTTATGTCATGATAATGCCATAAAACACATTACTTATTCTTTTAACATCCAATAACACACATACATACATACATACATACATACATACATACATACATACATACATATATGCATACACACATACAGTCTCTAATGTCTTATAGCTACTTTGTTCATAACAAGATCCACCCAAGTTGAAAAAAGTACATTTGGTTGGTATGCCTTTTTGGTATATCTTTAATTTTTTTTTAATTTGCTATAGTCACTTCCTTTCCCTCCATTCTGTATTTGTTTCTTTCCTGATGTTTGTGAACTCATTCTTCTATCTCTTATATATTCTTTTTATATATATTTTATTTATTCATTTTCAAACAGAGAGAGAGAGAGAGAGAGAGAGAGAGAGAGAGAGAGAGAGAGAGAATTAGGGCCACCACCTTGTGGGTCTGGCTTATGTGGGTACTCGGGAATTGAACCCGGGGCCTTAGGCACTAGAGGCAAGTGCCTTAACCGCTGAGCCATTTCTCCAGCCTCTATCTCTTATATATTCTTTAAACTAGAAATTAGGTCTAAAGTCTTGTAGATTTACATCTGGTACGTTTGCCATGAATATTCTTTTCAGGAAGCCATACAAGTTTTATTAAGAGAAATTAACGAACATCTAAGTATGCTGTGTTCATGAATTGAAAGATCAATATTGAAAATTTACCATGCCCTTTCAAAATGATTATGGATATAATACAACCCTAATCAAAATTCCAATGTGTAGCAACTGGAAAGCTGATTCTCATGTTTATATGGTCATAGGAAAAAATCAAGGATAGGTAAGAGTGTAGTGGGCAAAGTCGAGAGGACATATATTTCTTCAGCACATATATAAAAATTGGACCGACATTAATGTCATGAGGATTTATTATTAAGCTATTTTAAGTGTAGCATTGGCATCAATCTAGACAAATAGACCAATGAAACAGAACAGAGTTCAGTTCCTACAGCAGAACTATGTATATACGAGGACTCTTGCTCCATGACTGCACCACAGACAAGTGAATAAAGAAGGGACTTCTATAAAGTGTTGGGACAAGTAGATATCCACATAGAAAGAAAATGAAATTTGACCTCACTCTGTTCTTTGTACCAAAAGTGCTGCATGCTTTTCATTTTAAATAATAAAATAGTCAAGTAAATTGTTAAATTTTAAAATCACATGCACACACACACACATTCTCAAGACAAGTGATTACATTTATTTTTCTTTTTTTATCTTTTTTTGTTTGTTTTTGTTGTTTTTTGAGGTAGAGTCTCACTCTAGCCCAGGCTGACCTGGAATTCACTATGTAGTCTCAGGGTAGCCTTGAATTCATGGTGATCCTCCTACCTCTGCCTCCCAAGTGCTAGGATTAAAGGCGTGCGCCACTAGGATTAAAGGCGTGCGCCACCACGCCCGGTTTGATTACATTTATTTTTCTATAGTTCCAACAGTCGTATGTTTAGGATTTTCTTAGTTTTAATACCAGATAATTTGTCCTGTCAAATATCTCCTGAACTTTTCATTTAAAAAATGTGGCTAAGATACAAATCCCCTCTGTATAGAAACACATTGCCGTATACGTGTGTGTTTAATGTTAAAAATCTGCTTTAGTGCCCTTAGAAAAGGTGTTAAAAATTAGGGCTGGGGTGATAGTTAAGTTAGTAAAATGCTCGCTGCACAAACATGAGAATTTAAGTTCAGCTCTCTTACTGCCATGTAAAAGTTGGGTGTGGTAGAATGCCTGTGCACCCATATATACACAAGTGTGAACAGACATACACAAAGTGTACAGTACACACACATGCAAAAAATTAATTTTATTGGTTTCAAAATTAGGGGTAAATGGTAAATAATACTGGTGGAGTTTTCCAGTAGCTTCTCCTTCAGGTTTTTTTGATTTTGCAAGGCTGGAATGAGTAAGAATTTTCTCCTTGTGGTTCTGCTCCAGGGCCTTGAGCCACTGCAGAGGAACTCCAGATTTCCAGTAGCTTCTCAAGAAAGGAAAGTATTTTGGGAGAAGAGATTCGTTAAATTCTTTTAAATATTACTGGTGGTTAAGATTGGGTCCAGTCTGAGAACTGACCATTAGATATATCAAAACAAAAGCTATTGTTAAACCAGGCACTATGTCAAACACTTTATATTGATTTCTACAATAATCCTCAAAAGTAGATACTGACTTGTCCCACTTTATACATCAGGAAGCTTAAGGCTCAAATAGGTACCTTGCTCAGGGACATAGACCAAGTAAGTGGTAGGACTAGTTTTAAATCCACATAAGACTATAATATCTCCACTGTCCAAGAGTCACTAGATACATTAAAATTTTAAAAATTGGCTTCTTCAAAATTACTACCTTTGTATTTTCAGTATATGTATGCATTTGTGTTTCATTTAAATACTGCCATGATAGGATGGTTGACCCCCAACTAAGCCATACGGAAACCAAATACTTTGTAAACGAGAGAGAGAGAGAGAGAGAGAGAGAGAGAGAGAGAGAGAGAGAGAGAGAGAGAGAGAGAGAGAGAGAGAGAAATCCTGCTATAAACTTGAATCTAAAATTCAGAAGCCTACCACACAAGCTTTCTTTTATTAAACAAGATGGTTCTCATATTATGCTGGTATTAATTTTGAGCAGTGTAGTCCTGAAGTAGTCTACTGTAGAGATAAACCTCTGAAGCATGGCTATGTCCTTTTACCTTTTTTTTTTTCTTTCATAGGAGTTGAGCAGCACATAACTAATATGTTAGCTCCTTTGGATGTTTGATTAATAGAGGGATTTAGTCACCACGGTTTCTATATATTAATAGCCAGCCTACAGTGGCGTTACTCTTGGGTCAGGGTGGCTAATTCAAATGGAAGTCTTGAACATTTTAGAGTAGCAGTAACTAAAAGCTGAAGCTGTCTCCCTTTTAGGAGAATCAAGTATATAACTCACTTTTGTTCCTTAACTAAGCTTTTGTATCAGATTATTTTGGACCCTCAAAAATATAAATTGCAAAAGATATCAATATAAGAATTACTAGATGAACTTATGTATATTTTTTATCATTGACTTTTCTTCTGATTTTTAGGCTATAATTTGAACTGCCAAATAGCTACTCTCATTCTTTTTGTCTTGTTTCCTTGTTACAACATACATATAGTTGAATTAGAGGATGTAATAATCTTTGTAAAATAAAGAAGGTAACAGGAGCTACAGTTTGTGTGGGATGAAAATTGATTTCTAATTGAAGCTCTGCTTGGAAAGCTTCTATCTCTAGAACAATCACTGAAGTAAGTCACACAAAATCTGGTATGACAGCTCTCCCCATCTCACGGTGGAACATGGCATGTGTAATAATTATAATAGATAACCAATCTTAAAAGTTGAATGCTAATAGAGTATGTAGTTCTTTAACTATGAAAGGAAACATTCTCATCAAAGGAGGCTTCTGCTAATGTTTGGCAGGCTTGCCTTTTCTTTTATTGAAACATGACAAGTTGTACAGTTGTCATTATCTTATTCATACCAATGTTTTAGGAATCTGGTTATATTTTTAAATGATCTTTGATAAAGGTTATGTTCTCTTGATACAAAATTCTAATATGAGGTGTAATATAAACTTCATTCAATAAGTTTTCAAGTTACTTATCAAATAGATTGCTTTTTTTGTTTCTGGTGCAGATTGGGAAGAAATGGGCTTTAAATTTCAAAGTAGAAGCTTTTTGACCAGGATTATTAAATATCTTCAGTAACAATCTAGGCTTATTTAAGCAATAAAAAAACTTATAGATTTTTGAGTGGGTCATATGGTAGTTAAGTATTGTGACATTTTATTTGCAGATATTATAAAAACTGAATTCAAAGTGATGGCAAGCAAAATATTTTTGAAATGTGGTAAACCTGCTATCCTACCCCCAGGCGAAGTCTTGATTATTTTTTAACAATTTTATTTTCATGGTTGAATTTCAAAATTAATTAGATGGGAATTTTTGTCAGCTTGCCAAATACTTTAAACTTCTAAATAAATTAAGTTATACTTATAATTTATCATTAATTTTGTTTTATTAATTGAACTAGTCATTTTTAAAGCTTAAATTAATTTAAATTGTTAGCTAAAATACATATGCTCTTTTCAGTTTGTAGGCTATTTCACTTATTTAAGCAAAATAAAGTTTAAACAAAGAAAAGTAATGTACACATTTGGATGGATGTAATTTAAGCCTCATTTTGATGACTGTTGGCTTAGTGATTATAGATTCTGTTCCAGTATTGTTTTCAATAACAGTGGTACTATAGCAACTAATATAAATTCTGTTTTAAAGGGGAAAACATAAACGTTTCCACTGATTGTGTTGTAAATGGGACAAAATTTTTCTATATTAACTTTTATAGTTCTGGACTTAGCAAAACAGTTTTTCTCCAAAATTAATCTGAGGATCCTGTTACAAATGTGTTTTGCCCTCTTAATCTCATTTGTTTTTGGTATTGCTAGAATACTACCATTAATTTAAAAGTGAAAGATACAGAAACAGTCTATAGCAGACTGTTTTTCTTTCTCTTATTGTGTAGCAAAAATGATTTCTGACTTCCGGCTTGTGAACTATATGAGTTTCTTATTTTTTTTAATTAGTTGACTTATTTGTACTATCTTTTCTCTATTAAATAAAGATTGTGACACACATACTTGTCTCAAGACGAGTATTGTCTACAATGAACAAATGATTGAAATTTATTAAAATTTGTTCATTGTTTACTTTGATTTGGTGATAAACAAAACAAAACAGTCTCAATGTTTTTTTAAAAACTCGGGCTGGAGAGATGGCTCAGCAGTTAAAAGACTTGCTTGTAAGCCGGGCGTGGTGGCGCACGCCTTTAATCCCAGCACTCGGGAGGCAGAGGTAGGAGGATTTCGAGAGTTCAAGGCCACCCTGAGATTATATAGTGAATTCCAGGTCAGCCTGGACTAGAGCGAGACCCTACCTCGAAAAACCAAAAAAAAAAAAAAAAAAAAAAAAAAAAAAAAAAAAGACTTGCTTGCAAAGCCTGACGGTCCAGATTCGATTCCCCAGTATCCACATAAAGCCAGGTGCACAGAGTGACACATGAGTCTGGAGTTCATTTGCAGCAGCAGGAAGCCCTGGCATGTTCTTTTATATTTTCTCTCTCTCTCTCCTCTCTCTTTCTTCTTCTCTCTCTCTCTCTCTCTCTAATATTTTAAAGATGTTTTAAGTGAGAGGGACTAGTTAGATGTTATAAAGAATATGTAATATATGCTCTGTTCACCCATTAAAAATCATGGTTGGTATTTGATGTAAAATGTTGCCCATGGAAAGATACCAAGAGAGGGAAGTAGGTTTCTAAACTAAATTAACACAGTTCTATTTTTAGGCAAAGCTGCATGTGTAATGTGTGAAGGAATATATAACAAATGTTACTGGTAGATATCTCCATGTATTAGTATTATTTTCATTAATTTGCTTTAGTTCTTGGAAAAGAGAACATTTCATAGTAAGTAGAAGCAATGGAAGCAGCTTCTGTTTTGTTTGGTTTTTTGTTTGATTGAAAGGAGGGTGGAAATTTGTTAATAAAAGATCCAAAACTTATTTATAGAAATCAAAGTCACATGAACTTTTCCAGTGATTTACTGGCATCTCAGTAGATCATGAATCAAAAAGAGCATTATTGCATGGCCAGAGGCTAAATTGTCACCATGATGTGACTTTAATTAGGTGATCATGTTTAATTTTGATAGAATAAATCTTGAATCAAGAATGAAAATGATAAAATAGTGCATCTCAGCTTTGTTAAAAGCATGAACTAGTCTTTCCCAAGTTTGTGAAATGTTTTGGCTTTTATATGTTATTTCATTAAATTAACATGGGCTGCTGGGCATGGTGGTGCACACCTTTAGTCCCAGAGCTATAATGGGAGGATCACTGTGAGTTAAGAGTTCACCCTGAGACTACATAGTGAATTCCAGGTCAGCCTGGGCTAGATCGAGACCCTACCTTGAAAAACAAAAGCAAAACAAAATAAAATTAACATGGGCTTAATAAAAACTTAAAAAGTACAAAATTGTTACACACAAAAAAAAATTATCACTTACCTAGAATTCTTTCTTTAGGGGGCTTGGGGAGTTTGAGATAGGGTTTTATTCTATCCCAGGTTGACCAGGAATTCACTATTTCACTATATAGTCTCAGACTGGCTTCGAACTCATGGCAGTCCTCCTACCTCTGCCTCCCAAGTGATGGGATTAAAGGCATGCACCCCCACACCCCAGCTTGCCTAGAATTTTTTTAGAGAAGTATCTTAGTATCTTAAAACTAGATCTGGAAAATAGAGAAACCATGCCTCATAAAAACAAACATTCTTTGTAGTGTGGTAGAATAATAACCACTGGATAAGAGTCAGGAAATTTAGATTCTAGTCCCAGCTAGCCTCTAGCTGTATAATTGGAAATGTTATTTTGCTTCTCAGGTCTTCAATTTCTACTAATTCCAAGATAGTAAGTTTGGGTTTTGAAATTATAGGATGTTATACACTGACCTGATAAAACTCCCTTACGTCTCAGACATTTTTAAAGTATGTGTGTGCACATGCACATTTCTGGAAAGGTTTCTCCAACAATAAACAAGTAATATCTTTTTTTTTTTTTTTTTTTTTTTGGTTTTTTGAGGTAGGGTCTCACGCTAGCCCAGGCTGACCTGGAATTCACTGTGTAGTCTCAGGGTGGCCTTGAACTCATGGTGATCCTCCTACCTCTGCCTCCAGTGCTGGGATTAAAGGTGTGCGCCACCATGCCCAGCTACAAGTAATATCTTAATTGTGTTTGCAATTGAGAAGTAAACATACTTGATTGACATAGTATTTATCTTCAAAAAATTGGGTGTTTCATTTATTTGCTATTTTCATACCTTGTTATACTAATATTCAGTTTACATTCAAAGATGAAGTTATTATTCAATGTTATGGAGAGAACAAATCAGTAGTATAGCTGAAAATCAGTTCAATTCTCTTGGTGTTTGGCTTAGGTAGCTTTGTCAGATAAATGAACCCATAGTGACTGTGGTTAAGATCATCACTTATTGCTGAGCCAAAGTTAAACTAAGTACTATCCATAAAACATCTGAGCCTTGCAATGTACTTGGTGTGTTGTAGAACAGCTGATTTCTCTTAATATATTTGGCATGGTAACTTGTGAAAATATTAGAAGTTGAGTATGGAGGTACATACCTATAATCTCAGCACTCTGGAAGCCGAGAAAGGAAACCTGTTGTGAGTTTATGGTCAGCAAGGGCTGTATACCAAGACCCTGCCAATGATGGATGGATGGATGGATGGATGGATGGATGGATGGATGGATGGACAAATACAGCATATAGGTGTATGCCTATAATCCCAGCATTTGGCCAGTGGAGGCTGGGGATTAGGAGATTAAGGGTAGTCTCAGAAGGCCAACTTGTTTTAGGAAAAAAAAGAACCAATAAATAAAAATTGGAGTATATAATTTCAGTTTTTTATTTTCTTTAATTATTGTCTCTTCATTTATTCATGGAGGGAGACATGAGTCACACATCTAAGAAAGAATTATCTTTTCAGGAAATGAATTAATATAGACAGACACATCTCTCTCTGCCTGCCTGGTCAGTAATTGTGCTTTGGAAATTTCATGATGAGAAACCTGTTCAATGTAACATAGGCCAGAGAAATTAAATTTGGATGACAGATTTCTACACCAGACAAGGAGAGAAGTGTTTAATTAACTTTCAGAAGAACAAAACCTGTTAGCATCTATGTATTTTATCAGCAAACTTCTTAAAGTCCTCTCTTTGCACTGTCTTTCAACAAGAAACAACACAGGTTGCATGTCAAAACAAATTATAAAATCTGTTAGTGCCTTGTCTTTTTTTTTAATTGAATGGGTTTATTTTGGCTTACGGACTTGACGGGAAGCTCCATGATTGCAGGGGAAACAATGATGTAAGCAGAGGGTGGGTATTACCTTCACAGCACTGCAAACAGCAGCAGGAAGGTGTGCCCTGCTTTTATCTTTTAAGAAAGTTGTTTTTCCTTTTAAGTGTTTATGGCAGTGAGAAAAATAGAGTTGTGAGCTGGAGAAATGACTCAGAGGCTAAACGTACTTGTTTTCAAATAAAGCCTGGTGGCCTGGGTTCAGTTCCCCAATAACCATACAAGAATTCTGTGTCTCAACCTGTTTAGATTAGTTGGAATTCATTTTTGTTAGTACCATGTTTGATGGCTAAAGTGATTTGTAAATATATCTATATTTTTATGTGTGTGGGCTGATGAATTTTAGCACACCCTTGCTATGTAGTCAAGGCTGACATTAAATGTGAAAAGTAGTCACTATGAGTTCTCAACAGTTGCTCATAGAACTATGGAGAGGTGATCCAGAAGGAGATGATAACTATTATTTCAACCCCTCACAACAGGACACCATACTTGCAGAACTTCTCCAGATACATAAAGAACATATTGTAGGATATCATGAGCATGATTCTCTTTTGGACCACAAAGAAGAAGAAGAGTTGACTGAAGAAGAAAGAAAAGCAGCTTGGGCTGAGTATGAGGCCGAAAAGAAGGTAGTTCATTCAGAATGCTGTTTATGGAACTATTTGGGAAGAGAGGGGGGGTGGTAAGAAAGTGACAATGAAATGTTATTTTATACAATAAATGTATGCTCTAATAATTTAAAAAATGCTTTTAGAGCTGATTATAGTGCTGTGTGCCTACAGTCCCAGCTACTTAAAAGGCTGAGGCAGGAAGATTACTTGATCCCCAACAGTTGGAGTCTGGGCAACAAAACGAGAGACTCCATCTTTAAAAGAGTAATGCTTCTTAGTTTCTGTTTTTCTCTTAGTCGTTTGAAAGAAACAGGTCACATTTAAAGATAGCATTAAAATAGCTGGTTCTCAGGGTCCCCAATTATAATTGTATGGACTTCTACATTTGGTGGTAGAGTAGGAAACAAGAAAAAAATTTTACACTTAAAAAAGTGGCTCTTTTCTCATTAACCTTTACTGAATTGAGAGCTGAATAGGAAGCTGTATATTTAGCATCACTTAACTCTTAACATCTTTAACTAGATGTAGTCACAAATATACAGGAGCTTAGAGTTTGGCATGGGAAACCTTATCCTAATACCTGAATCCTTTTTAAACTTCTAATTCATTGTACCAAACTTCTTTAACATGAATGTGAAGTTAGGAGTCTCATCAGAATTCACTGAGTCCTCGAATTCTGTGGGAATTACCAGGAAAAATAAGTACACTTTTAGGGGTTAAAGCTTTCCTGTAATAAGATCTTGGTTTCGGGTGAAAAGGGTGTTTTGTTTGTGTGTGGAAAAGTGTTAATAATTTCCTAGATCTGAGAATGTTGAGTCTTTACTAAACCAGTAGGTGATGTAGAATTTCAAGTTTTAAATCACAATGTGAAAAGTACATTTTTTTAAAAATTTTTAGGGACTGACCATGCGTTTCAGCATACCAACTGGGACCACTTTACCCCCTGTTACTTTCAACTCTCAAACTCCTTATATTCCTTTCAATTTGGGAGCCCTGTCAGCAATGAGTAATCAACAGCTGGAGGTGAGTTGTAAAGGACAAAAGTAGTTTAATATGAATTAAAGGCAATTCCAAGGGTCTTGTTGAGGGTTTCCTATGTAGAAATATCACATTCTCCAAAAGATTACCTCTGAATAGACCAAGAAATTTTTCTTTTATTTGTTGACCTTTTTGACCAATATAATAATGCAGTCTGTTCAGAGCACAAGGGAATCAGCCCTTGAATTAATGTAGTTTGAATTATTTTAATTAAGGAACAATAGGGCAGCTGAGTGGCTGGGAAACAGCACTTTGACTAGTTATAAAATTCTTAGAACAAACAAAGTACTTACTATTTGAAAGTAGATTAAGTACATATATTAATTTATATTCTAATGCAAGATAGAGTACCCTTTTAAGTATATAATGTCTAGTATTTTAAATTATGTGATTAAAACTGGAATCAAATTTGAATTAAATAGGAAGTATTAGGTTATACCAATAGTTCAGTAATTTGATTGAATCTGTGATTTACTTTATTTAAATTAGTAAATTAATTGGTGTAATAAGCCCAAAATTTTGTCTTCTTAAAAAGACCCTTTTGCATCATTGAGTCCACTTTATTGATGGTGCTCTCTTCAACTATTTAGAATTTTTAAAGCAAGTGTTATTCTGATGCTTTACAGTTATGCTATCTTTATATCCTATATAACTTTATTTCTTACATTTTTCTAGGACCTTATAAATCAAGGAAGAGAAAAAGTTGTAGAAGCAACAAACAGTGTGACAGCAGTGAGGATTCAGCCTCTTGAAGATATCATTTCAGCTGTAGTAAGCACATTGAAAATTGTCTTATTTCAACTTCTAATTTGTGTGCACCCACACCATTTGTTTTCGTTTTTATTCACCTCACTATTTCTGCGGGAGAAATAACATAATCCCTATATCTTTTTTAAAAAATATTTTATTTATTCATTTTCAAGGAGAGAGAGAGAGAGAGAATATGTACCAGGGCCACCACCTTGTGGGTCTGGCTTATGTGGGTCCTGGGGAATTGAACCCAGGGCCTTAGGCATGGGAGGCAGGTGCCTTAACTGCTGAGCCATCTCTCCAGCCCAATCCCTATATCTTGAGAAGCTGGTAATAATCCCAAACTATACTCCATCAATTTTGCATTGATGTTGGCACAAAAGAGAAATGGATAAAATCTAAGAACTGAGAAGTAAAGTATAGAGATGTGTGAATTGTTTGTACAAACACATTTTAATATAATAGCTACACAAACCCTAATAGTTGTTTTACTCCAGAGATAGCCAGCTCATGTACAATAATAGATGCTAGTACCCTGCTTTTACACCACTGTCTTCTTTTAGGAAAGAATAAAGGAAATTAGATGGGGAGCTGTAAAATCCTGAATATCATTAAGTACCTTAATGATTTTTCCTCTATTGCATAGTAATAAGGAGTAACAGGATGTTTTCTCTTTTAGTGGAAGGAAAACATGAATCTCTCAGAAGCCCAAGTACAGGCACTAGCATTAAGTAGACAAGCCAGCCAAGAGCTTGATGTTAAACGAAGAGAAGCAATCTACAATGATGTACTGACAAAACAACAGATGGTAAGAATTCTATCTCTAGGTTAGATATAATATTTTTGTGATTATGTCCATAACCATCCAGGACAGGGATTGATTATTCTGAAGTTTTATCAAAAACCCAGGAATGTTAAATAAAGATAAATGTGTTTGTTACAAAGGAGCAACAAGTTCCCAAGTGGTCTCCTTGATGTTTCTATAGTATCTATTTCATTATAATTTTATTTTTTCATTTATTCTGGATATTTAGAAACTTTTGCCAGACTTTTACCACTTTTGTACTTTCTTAACATCTAAAAGTATACATTTCCATATATTTGAGACTGAGAAATGGACCTCTAGATGACAGATGCTGTTTCTGCTAAATTTACATAATTCTTCAAAAAGCTGGCATATTTCAGGATGCTTGATCATCTTTCCCAGCACAGTATTACACTGGGAAATTTCAACTCTAGATACCAGGGACTCAAAAGTCTGTAGTGTAAATTTTACTTAGAAAGCACTGTCAGATTGTGTGGTTTTGAGTTATCTCAGGAAATCTGAGACATTCCAGGTAGGTACTATTCCTCTTGCAAGTGCTTTTCCCTTTGGTGTTTGTCACTGAAATGTTTATTTGTCTGTCATCATGTGAAATACTCAAAAGAATGATCAAGAAAGGAGATGAAAAAAGTGCTGTAACTAATACTTGAGAGTAATCAAGTGTAGGACAGGTTACTATGGCAACTAATCTAAATGCTGCTTACAATACAATAGTCAAGTCATTAAGAGAATTTAGCCCTAAATGGTGTTACTAACTGGTTTCTACAGTAATGGTCCTCTGAATGCCATCAAATTAGTAATGGTGATAACAGTAAGGTGTTTTTCTTTTGGTATGGTACCCCCTTAACAAATTGATTTTAACTCAAAACTTGATACTCGCCTGTTTGAGAATGGCCATACACTTGTTACAGCCCCTTTTTCTTTGTATAGCTAATCAGCTGTGTTCAGCGAATACTTATGAACAGAAGGCTCCAGCAGCAGTACAATCAGCAGCAACAGCAACAAATGACTTATCAGCAAGCAACACTGAGTCATCTCATGATGCCAAAGCCGCCGAATTTACTCATGACTCCTCCTAACTACCAGCAGATTGATATGAGAGGAATGTATCAGTCAGTGGCTGGTGGTATGCAGCCACCACCATTACAGCGTGCACCACCCCCAATGAGAAGCAAAAATCCAGGACCTTCCCCAGGGAAATCAATGTGATTTTGCACTTAAAGCTTAAAGGATTATTAAAATCATAGATCTTTTATTTTTTTAGGAATCAATGACTTAACAGAACTCAACTGTATAAATAGTTTGGTCCCCTTAAATGCCAATCTTCCATATTAGTTATAAATTTTTTAAATGGGGCATACCATTTCTCCTGACATTTGTCAGTGATGTTGCCTAGAATCTTCTTACACACATTGAGTACAGAAGATATTTCAAATTGTTTTCAGTGAAAACAAGTCCTTCCATAACAGTAACAGCTCCACCAATTTCCTCTAAATTTTTATGCCTGCTTTTAGCAGCTATGAAATTGTCATAAAATTAATGGATTTAGAAATGAATAAAGATTTATATATTTGCTCTTTACATATAAAAACACACAGCTGAGTTCTTAGAGTTGATTCCTCAAGTTACAAAATACTTTTGTACTTAATCCATTTCTTGATTATGGTGATTGAAATGGTCAATGTTCTTTTGACTGAAGTCTGAAACTGGGCTCCTGCTATATCATGCCTGTGAGTGAAAGTTAGAAATGAAGAAGGGTTATCTTTGACACAGAATCATGTGCAATATTCTTAAATAGTACTACTCTAAATTTGGAGGAGTCTTTTGGTTATCTTAGCATTGTATAAACAGCCTTAAGTACAGCCTAAGAAGAGAAGTCCTTTTCTTCTTCAGTCTTTCTGCCATTTTTTATTTTCAGTTCTATGTGCTGAAATAATTACTGGTAGGACTTCGGGGTTGTGGATTATCTTCTGCATGTGATTCTCCTGGCACTAATACAAAGCACATCTCTCAGCGGCATGGTGCCAGGCCAGTGCTAGTGCTTCATCCTGTTGCTGGCAGTGGGATGTAGACTAAGAAAGTCCAGTTCTAGCATTTTAAGAGGTTAGCGCTGAACTTGTACTTGATAGGTTCACACACCCTGCTTTTTAAACACCAAAATGGCAGAATCATTGCTGACTTTAAGTTCACCTGAGGAATGTGCTTTAACAATTCTCAGTACTAACTGTATTGTGAAGTAATTCCTCTTAAAGATAAGGATTACTGGTTTCTATTTTCTTCTTTCCTCTCATCATCATTTTCTCGTCCCCAAATTTCTTCACATTTTTTAAGTTGCTTTCAAGTTTGATGATTTTTTTTCAGTTTTGATATGAGATAATTTTATCAAAATTTGTTCACTCAGTACCCTTTCATAAGGCTTTACTAGAAAACTATTGTGTTTCTTTTCTTAATCCAGGTTTATAAAAATACTTATAATTTTATTCATGTTCAGTTTGGTTGCTTGAGTTTCTTAAATGAAAACATTGTTTTTGACTATGGGAGTCAACTCAATATAGCAAAACCATTTTTTGAGATGGTGATGTAATAGGTAGAAACTGCTAAAGAGTTCCCGAAAGAAAAGAAAGCTGGGTGGAGGATTTGCTTTAGGTGTCACTGGATTAGACAGAATTTAACTTGAGCTAAAAATGTTTTGAGTTTAAATAATGAAATATTTCCATTTTTATCTTGAAAGAACTAGTGACAAACCATGCAAGCACACTAGGTTTATGATAGAGAATTTGTAAGGTTTGTGGATCCACCCCCCACACCTTCCTGTGGCAGTATACTGCTAATGTATTCCATGTATTTGGATATCATGCCAGCCATATAGTCAAATTTATTTAAGGGGGCAGATGTGTGTTTACTTTAGAAGAAATGAAAAAGATAAGATTTATGTGAAATATTTGAAGGCAGTACACTCTGGCCAACTGTTACCAGTTGGTATTGCTGCAAGTCCAGAATACTTTAAACCTGATTTACTAGACCTGGGAATTTTCTACATGGTCTAATTATTTACTCAAAGACATAGATGTGAAAAATTTAGGCAACCTTCTAATATCTTTTTGCCATGGATGAAACTAAGACTTAAGAATAATAGTTGTAATTGGAAATCAGAGAGTTTGAACTAAAACTTGGACCACTTTGCATACACACTTCTCACTTGACATTTTAGCTACATAATATGTACTTTGAGTATAACATTATCTTTTAACAAATATTTAAAGACAAAAGTCACATCAATAAGATACTAAAAAGCTCATTTTTATATTTGTTTTAGATGTTTTAAATAGTTGCAATGGCTTAAAAATGACAAATAAAATTGTTGCTTGTAATACAGTTTTGCCTGCTAAATTCTCCACATTTTGTAACTGTTTTATTTCTTTGGGTGTAAAGCATTTTTGCTTAGTATTGTGATACTGTATATGTTTTGTCCCAGTTGTATAGTAATGTTTCAGTCCATCATCCAGCTTTGGCTGCTGAAATCATACAGCTGTGAAGACTTGCCTTTGTTTCTGTTTGACTGCTTTTCAGTTCTGTATTGAGTATCTTAAATACTGTAGAAAAGATGTCACTTCTTCCTATAAGGCTGTTTTGTAATATATATAAGGACTGGAATTGTGTTTTTAAAGAAAAGCATTCAAGTATGACAATATACTATCTGTGTTTTCACCATTCAAAGTGCTGTTTAGTAGTTGAAATTTAAACTATTTAATGTCATTTAATAAAGTGACCAAAATGTGTTGTGCTCTTTATTGCATTTTCACAGCTTTGAAAATCTGTGCACATATTGTTTCATAGAAAAACTTTTGATGTCCTGTTTAAATGGTGATTCTTTTGCACATTTAGTTGTTTAATATTGGGAGGTCAAGAAGCTTGGTTTTTGAATATGTTATATACTAAATTCTGTAAAAGGAGATCTCTAGCCTCAAAAAGAATTTACATACCAGGAAGCCTGTGTGTTTTTGTGTTAGTTTTGGTTGTCTGTGTGTAATCCAGCACCATCCATGCTTCCCAGCAGCTCTATCATTCATTTAAGTCATTTAGTGCCATCAACAATCTACACTTGACACGAATGCTGCTTATCATTCAGAAATCAGAGCAGCTGCATGGAAACCATCTCGCCTGCTCCCTAGAAAGCTGAATGTTTTGTAGCCTTCCCTTTGCTCTGCCCATTTTCCCTCTTTTCACATAAAATAAGATTCTTCCTTGTGTGTCCCAGATAAAACTTAAAGTAGTTGTTCATTTGTCCTAGTAACTACCATTTCCTTTGAAGATAGCACATGTTGTGATTCTTCCGGTAATAAAACCGGCCAATTCTTCTACATGTTTATTTCACTGAAAATTATGTTCAGGTTATTCCCATTCTTAGGTCTCCAGACCTAGCCTCAAATGGCCTTAGGCCCTCTCTTAGTTATATCCTTTGAGAATTAAAATCCTTATACCTTTGGGTTGTTTGTTTTCAGAAGTCTATAACTGAGCCAATTCTAAGAGTGACCTAGTTTCAGAAATGCTTTCATCTCTGCAACACTATATATACATACAATTATATTCAGGTAACTTATTTTATTTTATTTTTTTGAAGTAGGGTCTTACTCTAGCCCAGGCTTACCTGGAACTCTGTAGTCCCAAGATGGCCTCAAATTCACAGTGATCCTCCTACCTCTGCCTCAAGTGCTGGGATTAAAGGCGTGTGCCACCACACTCAGTCTATACAGGTGATTTAAAAAACCCAAACAATATCTGCCAGCAATCAACACTAGCATTATATCTAAGTATGCCATAGTGCCCCACCCCTAAGAGGTTTAGTCCCCAGAGTATATACGGCCACAAGATTTCCTTGTATGTGCTGCCAACCTCTCTGGAAGAACCTTCCTGTCACTGATGTCTTCAGCTGAGGGAATCACTCTCACACTAGGGCTCTTCCTGGTTTGGACCATTACATATATACTGAGGAAGAAAGCATGCTTATTGGGCCCTTTATTAAAAAGAAATAGGAACACAGCTTGAGTACTCAGAACATAGTCTATTCAGAAGTACTTTACATTCTATTCCTGGACTGCCTGTACTTCCCCCCTCCCCAGCAGACACAGGTAAGGGAGGGAGAGTGCAGGTGTAATCTTTAAGCATATCAGATGACTACTACACACCTGTTCAGTGTGTCCAGCTCCACCCCTACTATTAATATTAGACAGGTTTTGGTTTTCAAGAAAAGTGAAGAGAGATAGCTTATCAGATGCAAGGATGATGGGCTTTGTTTTGGTATATAAGCAAGTAAGTATAGTATTGAAAGAACGGGAACAAAGGTTGAGAAGGATGGGAAAAGACGGGTGGATTGATGGTCTTGAAATACTGAATGAGTAATTCAATATAGAGGATAGAGGTTTATAAGGCAGGTGATCTGTTCAGAGTAGCAGGTAAAGATGGTGATTTAGGCTGGGGCAATTTGAATGGGTTAGAATGCAAAGTGAAGAAAGACGAGACCAGAAGGTAGATAATAAGTATAGGTATCCGGCGGCCAGACTACAGATCTTTTGAAGGACAAGAAAAAAAACCATTAAAGAGATTGTAGAGAATAGTGGGCCTTTAAAATGGTATTTGTACAAAAAAAAATCGCTTCCTTTTTAGCTTTCTCCCAGGGAACCTAAATTTCAAGGACTTCTGGTGCATCTGGATTTTATGTGCCTTTAGCCACTGAGCCATCTCTCCAGCTCCCTTTGTATTTTGATACAGGGTCTCAATAAATATCCCAGCCTGTTAGAATTCCTAGCAATCCTCCTACCTCAGCCTCTCAAGTGCTGGGAGTACAACTGTGAGCCACTGCGTCCAGCATAAAGCCAATTTTCAAAATGTCAGATCCCTTCCTGTTACTCTCCTTTTGGTAATGTCATATTTATAAGCTTCCCTTAGGATTTGCAAAGAGCTTTGTAGTTATGTGTTAACCTGTGTGATAGCTGTGAGATGTAGGAATAATTATTTTCGCTTTCTGACAAGGGAAAAGAGACCAAAATCAAATCCATTGCACATAAGAGGCAGAAGATATAGTCTAGTAAAATTCTCTGGGCCTTTCATGTCACTTTTTTTTAAATGGGGCTATAATAATACCTTACCTGCTAAAAGGCAGGGGACTGGACCACGTGATTTCCCAAGTTCCTTTCAGCTCTGTGAGTTAAGAGTTTAACTGTGAGCAAAGCGGTGTGAAGCCAAAAGGTAATGTGTTTGTCTAAGGTTACAGGGTGAGTTTGTGAACAGCCTTAGAAAAATCCCTTCCCTTTGGCTACCCCCCCACTAAGCTATACATTTTCTTTTCCTCTCCTTTAGAAAAAATGAGAGGTCTGACAAGCATTTTAATGACAAAGCAGATAAGTCACATTGTAATTGGCTCTAATTACCGTTTCCACTAGCTGTAACCTCCTTTATCTTTTGCCCAGAGGCACTCCCAGAGCTGTTTCTTACTGCCTCTGGAACTCATGTTTATAAGGGGCCGATTGTTATATCTTAGCTGCCTGATTGGAAGGCATGTGTTCCCTTTCAGTACTGTATTTGCTTATATACCAAAAAGCATCACGGTAAATATAAATCAGCTTTGGTCAGGTCAGCATTTTAGTGAGTAATTGTTAATTTCCCACTTTATTCATAACCAAAAAGTGAGTTTAGAGCAATGTTAATAGTCTGGTCTGCATTAAGTTTATGGTGAGTAGAAAGCAATCTTTATGTTGTTACTAAGAGCACATACCTTTTGAGGTGTAGGTTCCTAGTCAAATTGTGTGACAAAAACTAAGAAAACTGGGCTGGAGAGATGGATGGTTCAGCAGTTAAGGCACTTGCCTCGTGCCTAAGGCCCCGAGTTCAATTCTCCAAGTCCCACATAAGCCAGACCCACAAGGTGGTGGCCCTGGTGCTTGCTCTCTCTCTCTGCTTGAAAATGAATTTAAAAAAATATATAAAAAAACTAAGAAAACTAATACAAGAGTGAAATAGTAATCTTTTTTTTTCTGTAGTGGCTTGTCCCCTCATGCCAGTAGGAAAGCAGGTAGAAGCCTGTTTCTAGCCTGCTGAATACATTTCAATAAAAACAAAACCAAACTTAAGAAGAGGAGAGAACTGAGGTTTATATCCATCCAAGGTCTTGTTAGTTCATCTCCAGCCCTTGGTTAGGTTTTCAACAGTACAGCCTAGAGAAACTGTGCTTCAAAGGCTCAGTGACTGGGCTTGCTTGGATCTTATCTTTCTTAGCAAAGGAAACTATTTTATTAGCAAATTTTCCACCGTCTTTTCCCACATCTTGTACAGACTGTTTCTGGAAATACTAAGCTCAAATGAGTTATAGTCTCTCATCACATACATACTAATTATAATATCCAAGGGGGGTCTCTCAAAGAATCAGAATGCTAGAGATGGCAGGAGTTTTAGAGGTTTGCAACACAGCCCCCTCCCTTTACAACCAGGAAAACAGGCTAAGAAGGGAAAGGCGCCCGTGGGCACCCATGTCTTCTTTTCTGTCCCAGTTTTCAAACCCATTCAGATAGATCCTCTGGTTATATTTAAATCTCACTTCACTTTTTCACTCTGTCAGGTGACATTAGGTATATTTCCAGAGTAAGTGGTCCTGAACTAAATTCAGAATGAGAACTGCTCGCAGGAAGTGGAGGAATGTGTGACAGCTATAAAATGGGAAGACCCCAACATGTCCCCTGAGCCTTTCATTTGGCATCTGGAGCATTGCCTCAGGATCTTGTTTTATAGGGATATTTAATTTGCTTAAAATTTTTTTCTTCATTACACTTAGCATAGTTTAAGCCAATGGAATCTAAGAGTTCTGGTCTAGTTTCTGTATCTTAGTGTCCAGTGGCAAGTATAGAATCACTTCCTCACACTTCCTGTTTGAAGTATCAAGTACTTCAAAATCATCTTTCAAATGGGAAATGCTGACATCACATGAAAGCTAAACAGAAACCTTGGTGTTAGTATCCTGATCTCTGTCAGAATAGGGGCTATTCTTGAGTTATAGACACGTGACACTAGGACCACAACTAGTTCACAAACTTCCAAAGGCCTAAAAGGTAGTAAAACAATTTTAATATTCTAGAATTGGTATCCCTGGTTCTCCGTGTGTAAACTTCACCTCTGAGTCTTCTCTCACACTGAAAACAACATTTACTGAATGTCTCTTATGTTTCAGGCATTATGATCAGTCACTTTTTGTTATTCTTGTTTTACAAGTAAGGAAATAACTAAATTACATCTAAACTACATCTCCAATGTCACTCTCAGTAGAAGAGGGAGATGGCAGAGCATGTGGCTGACTTGGTGTTTGCCACTGAACAGGCCTGAAACTTCCTTGAACTACCATTTGATCCAAGCCTCTTGCAAACCATTTACAGTACTTCATCATTTTGATCTTTTGCATATGAGCTCTCACTTGTCTGTTTTTACTTGAAGCAAAGCCTTAAAAAAACAGGATACTCCCCCTTGATGTTTTCAAGACACTCCCTTCTGTCCCTCTTTGAGCAGTAACCAGGGAGTTTGGCTTTCTTCTTTCATTTCCTTCTGTAATCCAAATAGGTGTCTGAAAAAATCCAGTCTGAATACTTAAAAATGTTTTTGCATATCATAGCTCACTTTTTGGACATAGATTCTTACTATGTTACCCAGTTTGGCCTTGAACTCCTGGGTCCCAGTAATCTCCTTCCTCAGCCAAGTCTCTTAACTTGCTCTTACTAGAGTGGTTTCCTCATAAGCTCAATTAGTCACCAATTGAGAACCCTAAAGGTTTAAATATTCTGAACAAATTGATTGTTCTGCCTGATAAAACTTAGGTAACTCTTGGGCTGGGGAGATGGTTCAGCAGTTAAAGGCTGTTGCTTGTAAAGCCTGCCAACCTGAGTTCATTCCATTCCCCTGAACCCATGTAAAGCCAGATGCACAAAGTGGCACATGCCTCTAGAGTTCTTTTGCAATGGCAAGCAGCCTTGGCATGCCCATACTCACTCACTGCCTCTTTCTGTGTCGCTCTAAAAAATAAATGAGAATTTTTAAAAAAAGTTAAGAAAATCTTGTGGGGGCCTGTGATCCCAGTACCGGGGAAGTTGAGGCAGAAGGATCATGAGTTCAGAGGCCAGCCTAAGCTACATGTCAAGATGCTTTCTCAAAGGGAACAAACACATAACTATAGGGGCAACTCAATGGTAGAATGCGTACCTGCAACACACAAAGCTTCCACCTCAATCTCTCTCTCTCTTTCTCTCTCTCTCTCTCTCTCTCTCTCTCTCTCTCTCTCCTTGCAAATAAAATATATTTTAAAAAAAGCAAATAAGATATTCCTTGACCTTATTTTAATATTTGGTGTTTTGAGATAGTCTTACTATGTTGGTCAGGCTTACCTCGAATTATCTATGTAACTCAAGCTGGTCTCTTATTTCCCATTCTCCTGCCCAGCCTCCTAACTTCTGGGGTTGCATGTGTGTGCCATCACACCCAGGTTTGCAGTGATACTTTTAACTTTGCAGAGTGGGACTCACTGTGCACCCCTGGCTAGCCTGGACCTTGCTGTGGAGCCAAGACTGGCTTCAAACTTAGGTACTTCCTGCCTCTGCTTTCCAAGTGATAGGATAATACAGGCATATGCTACCATATCCAGCTAACATTATTTTCAATCAATTGCATTTTGTGCTTACTTGTATGTTCTAAGACAAAAACATATCATTTCTAGCCCAAGCTGCCCTCAAACTTGTGATATTGCTGCTTCATCCTTTTTTAATGCATTGATAATGTGAAATATGAAATATGATTATGGAACTTAAAGTATATTTGAAATAGAAAAGTAGAGACTTTTGTAAAATAAATGGCTAAGCACCAAATACTTATTTCAATGTGCTAACCTTAGCCTGAGAAGCTGTGCTATAGGACCCTGGGAAAATACTGGAAAAATATTAAACGTGCAGCTGGGGCTAGCGATAAGAGTTAATTGGAAGTCAGAAATAATGAGGCTTACACCACAGGAATGTAGAAAGATAAAAAAGATCAAACACTGGACTTCTGGCCAAACAGATGTTCCCCCCCCCCTTTTAGCTCTAACCATCACTATCTGCTTCTGTACACATGCTTGCGCAGGTGAACTTATGTTTATCTTAAAGAATGTCTGCTTCAGCTTTTAAAAAGAGTTCGACTGGAATGCCAGGTACCACAGTTCCCAGCTAGCTTCTTAGCTGTGTGACTGTGGTCCAGGTTCGAACCTGTCTGAATAAAGCGACCCGTGCATTTGCTCTGACTCGAGTCTCTGGTGGTCTGTCTTCGGGGGATCATCGAACCTTACAATAACATCTGGCCAAAATGGAATGTTTATAATGACTACAAAGGTGTTTTTAACTCTGAAAACAGAAAATAAAGTATATAGCAATTGATTACAGTAAGGTATAATAACATAGATATTCTTCTGTTATTGCTAGGTAGTGGGTTTTGCTTATATTTTATACCTAATGCTTCAATGATCATCTCTGAGCTTTTTCACAGTCTTATTTTCTGCAGTTCTGAAGATTGAACCCACAGTCTCCTGCATGCTAAGCAAGTTCTCTACCACTGAGGTACATTCCCAGCCTGAACATTCTTAATTTATATATATCAAATTATATCCTCAGTAATCTCCCAAAAGATGTGATTTTGCCTAGTTCTCTGCCATGATTTTAAATATTGTGTTAGTCAGCTCTTCATTATTATAGCAAAATGCCTGATACAAACAATTTATATAGAAAGAAGAGGTTTGAACTAAGTATGGTACACATACTTGTAATTCCACACTCAGAAGGCTGAGACAGAAGGATCAAGGGTTCAAGGCCAACCTGGGTTACACCAATGAAATTCTCCCTTGAAAATAAAAACAAAACAAAATATAAAACAACACCCAAACATTGTTAACTTGATAAGAAAATGTATTTCATTATTCCATGTTTTACTAATTACTTTTTTTGGGTTTTTTTTGAGGTAGGGTCTCACTCTAGCCCCAGGCTGGCCTGGAATTCACTATGTAGTCTCAGGGTGGCCTTGAACTCACGGCAATCCTCCTACCTCTGCCTCCTGTGTGCTGGGATTAAAGATGTGCGCTACCACACACGGCTATTAATTACTTTTGAGGGTGAAATATAATGCTTGTGTTTTTTTTTAATAAACTGGGTATCTTCTTTGGTGGACTCTGGGCTTCATCCATATTGTATTGGAAGCTCGGTATTGTAGTTACTTAGTCGTTGCTGGGACAAAGCACCTGACCAGAAGCACCTTATGGGAGGAAAGGGTTTATTTTGGCTTACAGTCTCGAGGGAAAGCTCCATGATGGCAGGAAAAAGATGGCCCAGCAGAAAACGAACACCATTTCCTTGCCAACATTAGGTGGAAAACAGCAGCAGGAGAGTGAACTGACTAATGCAAGCAAGGTAGGGGCTAATAAACCTCAAGATCCACCCCCAGAAACACACAGCCTCCAGCAAGGCTCTACCTCCCAAACTGCCACTAGCTGGGAGGCAAATATTCAAAACATAGGAGTTTATGGAGGGCAGCTAATTCAAACCACCACACTTATTATTTTTTGTTTTTAAAAAATATTTTTATTTATTCAAAAGCAGAGA
>PVHP010027026.1:0-24170 GCA_004024765.1 Zapus hudsonius | reverse complement strand
GGTTGGTAAGGTTAGATGGGCCACAGCTCTCTCGTTGTATCCTGAAAAACACAAACACATTAGGCTTATCCTGAGTTGGATGAATGGCTGTGGCTATGGGTCCCTTGTTCATCCCGTCCTTCTCTGCAGGGTTCCATATGGATCCTCCACAATATGACTGTGGTGGCTCATCTCTTGCCATGGTCTCATCTTTTGGCCTACTGTCATAAGCTGCTTTTGGCCTTTCTGAAGGTGCTGCTGTCCAGGTTAAGGTTCATTCTAGTATTTTTCACGTCATTTTCTGGTGCTTTCCTTAACGACGTATGTGGGGGAGAAAAAGAGAAAATCAAAGCACAGTCTCTAGCACAGTTCCAGTGAACCAGGCTGTAGTCAGACTCAGTCAGATGAGAAAGAAGAAAACACAGTGAGTGATATTAGGAAGACCTGGGTTCAAATTTCACTCTGTCTAATTAGGGAAACTTGGACAAATAGCTTCATTTCCCTGAGTCCCAATTTCCTATGAAACAGTTATCTATGAAACAAGTTAAAACTAATACTCCCCATCTGCGTTAGAAGGGCAGAGTGTAATTAATTCCCACTCTTGCTTTATTTTAAGACTGAGAATGCAGGTGGCAAGGAAAGAGACAAGTATATTACTTTCTGGAGTCTATTAAGGAAGGGCTGTGATGAATGGGCACAATTTAGGAGAGAATCTCAGTTGGTGTGGATGAGCAAAGCATAAAATCCCATCTCTTTTCATTCCCAAACTGAGGAGACTTGCATTTCAAGGTCTGTTTGAATCTCCCAGAAGGAAGTTCTTTCTGCTAATGGTAACTATGTCTCTTGTGCTAAAGATTTTCATAAATTGATGGGAATAATAAATATGTTGGTGGTAGTATAATAATAGTAGGAAAGGTTTTACTAATAAAAGAATTATGAGGATTATACTTACACTTAGCCACTATCTGAGACCTTGACATGTATCAGACACTAGAATAATATTCCTGCATGCAGATTTTTATCCACTTGTTATCATAAAAAGATAGGTGTTTACCACAGCAGGCTTTATTATGTCTTCTAATAATTCTTACCTCCCAGTATTCATGCCTATTGGTATTCTTTGCTTAGATTGTATCAAGGTCTTTATCTGTGGCCAATGGAAAATGAAAGAATAATGGTATGTGATTCCCAAGGCTAGGTTATAAAAGACTGTGGCTTCTGCTTTGTTTGTCTTATGGAGAAAACTATGTGTGACTATGGAGAAAACCTGTGTGATGTCAAGAGAATACTCAGCAGCCCCTGGAGAGCTTCACATGGTGAGGAACCAATGCTATGTGAGTCAGCCAGCATGGAAGAGGACACTCAGCCCTACTCAGACCTTGGTTGCTGCCCAGGGAGCTTCTTGCTTGCAACCTCACTAGAAGTTGTGAGTGAGAGCCATCCAGCTAACCTGCTCCACTATTTTTGATTCTCTAAAGCTGTGAAATAATAGGTGGTTATAATCTTAAGCCAAGTTTGTAATCATTTATTATATAGTAACAAGTGGCCACTATATAGAATTTCAGACCCATAGAAGCAAAAACTCAGAGAGATATTTAAAACTATACTTTGAAAGGCTTCATCACAATAAAGGGCCATCTGGCTCTCGAGCCCATTCTCATAGTTATTGTATTGTTTGTTCTTTATAAGAGGGAAATTAACCATACTCCTGTCTGTACTTTGAAACATACCTGGGATCTACCCCCAAAAAAATCACAGAAAATGTTGCTAAATTATCAGTGATATTGAATGCATATTTTTATTTAAATAAGTATATGTAAGCTTTTAACATATTATAGATTATGACTATATTCAAATTTAAGTGGGGCTCCCCAAAGCATTCTTCTCTTATACATTTCTCATCCTGAAGCTGTTTCTTTTTTTCAAATTCATTGAAAACTATATGTTCTACCCTCTATAGCATGTTCTCCTAAGGATTCACTCTGGTCTCAATGTCTTGTGTAAACCCTAAGTCAGTTCAAAGGGAATGGACTTCTGCCACCCTTACTGTTTGCTCTTAGCTGCAACTCCCTTCTGCTCTTTAGAGAAATTTCCTATCATTTTATCTGAACAGTTCACTCAAAACATTTTAAGCTCCAGAGAGCTGATGTCAACTAACCAGAGGAATCAAAATTAGCCTGTGAAAGAGAATATGAGTGGTTTAACTTACAGGGAAGATCCAGTAAACAGAATATTATATTTCACTCTCTATAACCCACCCTTCTATTTATGAACTTACTGAGTAAAACAACATAGGCTTGGGGGGAAATGTCATGGAACAAAGCAAACCATTTTTGTTTTAGATGATCTGAAACAATATTTTTCTGGGCCATATAAAACCTTTCTAGCTGTTTTAATCTTCTTGTCTTTTACCCTTGGGCAGAGCTTGTTAATATCTATCCCTTTGAACTCTGCTGAAATTGCGGGACCAGTGTGTACATCAGTTTCCTGAATATCGCTCAAGAAACAGCACAGCCTGGTAATTTGCCTTTGCTCTCTTGACTAGTTTACAAGACTTAAGACTTCTTGGGATCACATTTGTGAGTACATTGCTTACTCTGGTAGTTTAATAATCCCATTTAGGTTATGCTTATTTTCACTATTTGTAACTAAAAAGAATGTTTTATAGTCTTCCCCCAAATTCAGGAACTAGAAGGGGTCTTTGTGGTATGCTGTTTTCAACTGGTTCCCTAAAGAACTGTCCTATTTGCTGCTAACTCATAGCAATGATAGTCCAAAGGAAATCATTTCTATGCTATCTTTCATGAGAACCCAATAACTTTAAACAAATGCTCCACTTTCATGAGGGTAAGAAAAGCATCTGCCTTCATTAATAAAATCACTCTAAGTACCAACTGCCTGGTCTACAAATAACTGCATCAAATTCAGACAATTCAACAGCTTGAGCATCCCTAACTGATGATCCCAAAATGGAAATGCTCCAAAAACTTTTTTTATATATTGGGACATTTTTAGATAGTGAATTATTAAATTAGGGAAAATTAACTTGTAAAGTCTATGTAAATATCACAAAATAAAAATTTCTAAACTCTCAGGCTGCAGAGATGCCTCAGTTGTTAAGGTGTTTGTCTGCAATGCCTAAAGACCTGGTTTCTGTTCCCCTATACCCACATAAAACCAAATGATGAACAGTAGTGCATGCATCTGGAGTTTGCTTACAGATGGAGACCATGCCATGCCCATTCTTTCTCTGTGTCTCTTCTCTCTCTCTCTCTCTCTCTCTCTCTCTCTCTCCTTACAAATAATAAATAATATTTTTAAAACATTCTAAACTCTGAAACATTTCTAGTTCCAAACATTTTAGAAAAAGTTTATATAACCTATAATAGAAGTTTTTGCTGACTACTTTTTATACGATGCACTATAAGATTTGTTCCACAGACAAAACTGCGTTTTACTTTTTATAAAATCTTCTACAAGAGAAATAGGAAAGACCATGTATTTTACACGAGAAAATTGAAGGCCACAAAGGTACAAAACGTGTCCAAAGTTATAATGCTAGAAAACAATTTAGAAGCCCTTTTGTTGATACAACTTCAGATATGGGACTGTTTTCACCATACCCTTAGTCTGCTTTGAGTGGCTGTAACAGAACATGAATGTCTGGGTAAATTATAAATACTAGACAGTGATTCCTCACGGGTCTGGAAGCTGAGAAATTAAAGATCACAATGGCAAATCTTAACATGAGTTCTAGAGAGGACATTCAAAAAATAGCATAGCTTCATTTTCTTAGGAATTTCATCTGCATTTGAACATTAAGAAGCTAGTTCAATGGGAATAATTAAAGATTAGCTGACAATAACTTTCTGTATGTGTACAACTGGATATGTTATAAAATATTCTTCAGACAGAATAGCATGCCATCTAATAGCAGCCCTGTAGGCTAGATGGAATGTTTACTATTTTGCAAATGAAATGTATGCTAAGCATGAGGACATGATCAAAGTTGATCTTTGACTAAATGAGGTCTTCTTCATTTCTCAGAACCATCCTCTTTCTCTTTGAATAACTTCTGCTTCCCACTTTCAGTTTTAAAAACTAAACATAACATAGGTAAATTTGATTGAAAGATACATAGACATTTGGGGTGAAGACTGTTCTTGGGTATAGTGAAATGACAAATGCTAAGTAACCAGATGAGAATAAGGAGCTCTGGGTCAAGGGAAAGCAGATTGGGGAATACATATAATGTATGTCGGGAAATCAGGGGAAAGGTCAAGTAATTTGCATATCCTTCTCTTAATTTCCCTCGAAGTGAATATAATTTTCTCTATTTGTAAGGGCAGACAAGAACTTCAGAGTTTAAGTAACTTGTCTTTTTCCAAGTTTAGAGTCATTAAGAAACAAAGATCGGGGAGGGCAGCGGGGAATTGGGGATAACAACTCATTGTTTGCCCACTAAATATTGTAACTTATTATGGACAATAAAAAAAAGAAACAAAGACAGGATTTGCATTCATGTCTCTCTGAGTCTGTTTATTTGTTTCCTCTATAATATCCTCAGTTGGAATGAGAGCAGAATAGATCACCAGCTTATCAAATTCACCACTGATGACCTCAAGACAAAGTACTTTTCCTCAGCATGGAGAACTGGCTCAGTAAGTAAAGTGCTTACTGAACAAGTATGAGTACCTGCATTTAGATCCTCAGAACTCATGGAAAGCCAGACACAGTGGCATGCTTGTGCCTAGTGCGAGATGGGAGGCAATCAGGAGAATTCAGATAGCCTGGTGTGCACAGCAGTAAACAAGAGACCCTATCTTCAACAGGGTGGAAGGTTAAGACCGAGGGCACCTGGGGTTGTCCTCTGCTCTCCACTTGGGTTCTCCACTCACACACTCACACACACCCCAATCCACATGCATGCACACACAGGATAAGGAAAATATACTTTGCCTTTTCTTGAAAGCACATGGGCAAAATAGGTTTGTCTCTGACACATACTTTCAGAAAGGAGAAAGAAGAAAAACCGCTAAACTTTGTTTCAGCAGAATAGTTGCTTCAGAAACATGCTTAGGAAAGCCAAAGATTTTGTTCACAATATCTGAAGCTAGTTTTTCATATCAAAAAATTCTTCAATTATGTTTCAAACAGAAAATGTTGCTTACTTTAATTAGTAGGGACAGGTCTCCATCACAAATCTTTTGAGTTCTTTAGTTCCCACTTTCTGAACCATACACACAAGCTGATTTTAGAATTCAGAAAGCAGTCTAAGTTGAAGAGATCTGCTCTGACCCCCCCCCCCAATGAAGGAAAAAGAAATTTGAGGTTTTTATTCAATGACATTTTCTAAACTAGAAAATAAGGAAAATAAGGATCATTGGTGAAAGGCTGAGTGTGCCTCTTCATCAGTGAGTGGTTGTGTCCATTGATATTCTCTATGGCTTGTCTCCTGGTGGTAGAACACAGTATCCATTAAGGTAATGCACGCTAACAGAACATGCATAACCCTATGTCCGTACAAGATGCTATTTAGTTCAACATGGGGCTGTGTCTCTTCTGTACAATTTAGCTGTTTCATGGTTAGAAAGTTTTAAACCTCCATATTCTCAGGAGTGTTTCTTTCTCTTCCCAAGTGCCTTTCTCAGCTCATATTCAGATATCTTTAATAAAATATTGAATACTCCTTCATAACAGATCATTCTGAAATTCTTTTCAGCCTGGAAGCTATAAATTCTGGGTTTAACCTGAGTTCAGTTCCCTAAAAGTCTAGGAGTATACCTCAGGCTTCTGGGGTTGACAGAATGGGAAGTCATGTCTTCATCCTCTGATTGCTGACATTACATAAAAACAAAGTTACATCTAAGGGACTAAGTGGTGTGCCTGAGGTAGTGTCTATGGGAAAATGAGAGAAAGCAAACGATACTTTTAATCTCTATTCTAGTCATGGCTTTTAGAGTCGGAACGTTTTCACTGAAAGCAATAGAAATAAACTCAAGCTGGTTGATGCAAAAATACAGATTTATTGACTACTGTAATTGAAAAGTCACATACCTTTCAACAAGGCTGCGTCCAGGAGCTCAGTTGGTATTTTTCTCCCTTGTTCTCACTAACTTTCCCCATCTTTTCATCTCTTAACCCTGCTCCCTTTTCTGTCATTTCCATCCTCCAAGAGAATCCAGCAACTCCAGACTTTTAATAGTGAGCTATGTAAACCATTGGTAACTGAACTGTTATTGGCTTGCCTTCGTTCCAATGCCACTTCTCCAACCATTAAGACCAGAGATGGAATGATCTGATTGTTCAGGCTTGGGCTGTGAAATCAACTGATCCCCATGGCTTGGAGAAGCTCCAGCAATCCAACTGGAGTAAGAGTGGGAGAGCCTGTGTCCCCAAAGAAGAGGAAATACATGTTGGCAAAGATGATGTGTCTCCTGCATGCACTTAGGCTTGAAAATCACTTTCAGACTTGGGGGCTAGAGTTGAGATGCCAGGAATCATTCTCACTCATGACTCAGCTCACTCCTAGTCAGCCTGGCCATTGTTACAATGGGTTTCCTAGCATACTAGGTTCAAAGATTATTAAACAGCTGTTAAGTGACGAAAGTGTGGCTGTTATTCTGGGATGGATGATTGTGCTGAGCTATTCTAGCTCAAAGCAGCCTGCACTCATGACTGTCTGCGACCAGGATTGCTATCTCCTCAGAAAACTGGCACCACTGTGAAACATTCTACATTTTAATAAACAGACCCAGACCATCTGGAGTCTGATCCCTAGCAACTAGTGACATCTCATACAGGTAACCAGTCCTCAAAAGATATAAACCTGTAGAGATGTCTCATCCCAATAAATCCTAAACAACCAGAACATCTTAACATTAAAACACTATCTGGCTAGCCACTTAGACAGACCCCCTGGATTGACTCTGTGCAATTTCTCTCTGTGGCCTTGCCCACTCCTGGTGTATCTAATAATCTCTCTACTTCTGTCTTTTTCTTTTTCAGTGAATTCGTTCTGGCTGTGTATATCATCCTGGCATGGTAAAGATAAACAATTAGAAAGCGTTTGATCTATTTAAAGTAACTCCTTCCTACAAAATCTGGATTTAGAAGAGATAACTGAGTTAAAGTAGTTCCTACTAGTCAACAATCAGATTATCATTACAATGGGTCTTTAATGTTCTCTAATGTGGAAGAGTAAAGGGTCAATTATTTAAAGGGTAGGATTAGTAACTAGTGATGCAAGGATAATGTAAAATGTAAAATGTAAAAAAAAAAAAAAAACGAATCTACTTCAACACCATTTGTGCTTTTGTTTGTCTGGTTGTTTTTTCTTGGTGTATTTATTCTCACTGAACAGGCTTCCTCCTGAAACAGCTGCTTCAGGAGTTTACAAGAGTGCAGGCTGAAGAGGAGCTTGACGGCAACTAGGCAAATGACAGAATAATGACTAAATGGAAAAGCAGCTGAGTACTATAATTTACAGATGATATGACCACATCAAACCCAGGGAAATCAGCTCTCTCTCTTTAATAGTCTCCAGACGGCCATTCTGAGTCCATTGTAACTTCACAAGCCAGCTCTGTTGCCACCCCCAAGAGGGGGTGGGGGAAAACCCGGGCTGTGCTTTCTCATAAACATCACTCAAGCATCTCTGGTTCCTCCACTGAGGAGCAAAATCACTTAAAATCATTTAATCTGTTGATAGAGATAATGGCTTTTGTGCCAAAGCTGTATAACCAAAAAAAATTATGAATGCCTAATTGGCAGTGATCTTGTTGGAGAAGTAAATGTTAATAATCTAAGACTGACATTATCTGAAAAATCAGAGATGAGGAATCTTCCTACCAAATGTCCACATGCCATTGGAATTATCAGGTTACAAGAGCCAGTATGTCCCTGCTTCTCCAGCACCTGCAGGTACACTTTATAGCCAGTGTGTGTGTGTGTGTGTGTGTGTGTGTGTGTGTGTGTGTGTGTGTGTGTGTGTGTGTGTAATTTAAACATCAGGAATTGCTTGCTACTTACTTCCTTTAGAGCTAACAAAGCTGCCACACTTTTGTTTGAGAATATGTTTTCTCTGTCCTTGTGACAAGTTTCCAGTCATAAGTAATCATACTATTCCTTGCATGTCACTATGAACTGACAGGTCTGGCTGATGCTTCTTGGTGAGGTAACTGCTTATTTCTGTATGTATATATGTTGTATGTATGGGGTTTTTCTACACATAAGTAAAGGAGAAACAAGGCTTCTGGTGGTCAAGTAGACTTGACCAAGGTTACATGGTTACAGCATAGAGAGGATTAAAATTCTACTCATGTGGTGACAAAACCCGGACTATTTCCCCCAGAGTCCCCAGCCCGCTCCGAGCCCTGACCCATAAATTCTCTGAATATCCTTAAATTATTTCCATCCACCTGTGGATAAAACTTTCTCTGTGGCTCCTCCAATTCATATTCACAAAGCAATTAGTCACTATGAGGGACACATTTCTTCCAGGGAATCTCAGCCATTGAGTCCTAACACAACTGTACCATAATGACCTGGTGAAAGCCTGCTAGTTTGTTTGAAGTAGACGTGCCCATCCTATCAGTTGGCTGACTCAGGAAACTAGAGACAGGTCAAGTGAAATATTCATTTTATTTTTATTGGTGTGTATTCATTGTACATAGTACTAGCTTTCATAAGAAATATTTTTAATATCAATTTGCAAAGCAGAGAGAGAGAGAGAGAGAGAGACAGAGAGAGAATGGGCACACCAGGGCCTTCTGCCTCTGCAAACAAACTCCAGATTAATGTGCCACTTTGTGCATCTGGCTTTATGTGGGTACTGGGGAATTGAACTTTGGTTGTTAGGATTTGCAGTCAAACCCCTTAACTGCTGAGCCATCTCTCCCGCCCCAGGAATTTTTAATAAAAGTATATAATGTCCTTCAAATATGTTTCCCCTATAATATAGCATCATCCTCTTTCTTTAAAAAATATTTATTTATTATTTATTTATTTGCAAGCAGAGGGAGACAGAGGAGAGAGGGGGAGAGGAGAGAGGAGAGAGGGCGCACCAGGGTGTCCAGCCACTGCAAATAAATTCCAGATACATGGGCTACTTTTTGTATCTGACTTTGCCTGCATGCTGGGCAAATAAGCCCTCATTGTTAGGCTCTGCAGGCAAGCACCCCAACTGCTGCACCATCTGTCTCTCTAGGCCCCATTCTCTTTATTATGGCCTCTGTCTTCCCACCAGTCCTTTGTCCCCTAGACAGCTCTGCTTCTACTTCCAAATCATATATGCTCATGAGTTTTTGAATCTATACAATATCTAGGAATCACAAATAAGAGAAAGCATGTGATATCTGTCTAATTCTGACTTAATTCACTTAATATGATTATCTCCTGTTGCATGCATTTTTCTGCAAGTGACATCTTCATTTTTATGGCTAAAAATATTCCAGTTTATAGGCTTCAGAGATGGCTCAGGGGTTAAGGCACTTGACTGCAAAGCCTAAGGACCTGGGTTCAATGCCTCAGTATCCACATAAAGCCAGATGCATAAAGTGGTGCATGCATTTTGGAGTTTGTTTGCAATGGCTGGAAGCCCTAGTGCACCCATTCTCCTCTCTCTCTCTCTCTCTCTCTCTCTCTCTCTCTCTCTCTCTCTCTCTCTCTCTCCCTCTGCATCTTTCTCCCAAATAAATAAATAAATAAATATTTAAAAAATATTCTAGTGTGTGCATGCGTATCATTGTCTTTACCCATTCCTCTGTTTATGGACAGCTAGGTTGGCTCCATAACTTAGCAATTGTGAATACTGTTGCAATAAATATTCATGTTTCAGTATCTTTGTGTGTGATAAGGTTGATTTGGAGTCCTTCAGATAAATACTGTATACCTAGGTATATAGTAGTTCTATTTTGAGTTAGTGTTTTGTTTTGTTTTTGCTGTTTTTGTTTTTTTTTTAAGAAACATCCACACTGACTCTCATAGTGCCTAGACTAGTTTCCATCCCCACCAGCAGAGTAGAGATTCCTTTTGGCCCAAATCCTTGGCAACCATTGTTGTTTTTTATCTTCTTAATGACTGACATTCTGATTAGAATGATATGGAATTTCTATGTAGAGTTAATGTGCTTTTCTATGATCTGTGTTTATTTGTCATTTATACTTCATCTCTTGAGAACTCTCTCTCATTGCAGTAGCCCATTTATTGATTGGGTTATATGACTTATTATTATTATTTACCTTTTTTGAAATCTTTGTATATTTTAGATATTGGTTCTTAAGGCAGCTCACTTTTTTTTTTTGAAAAGCTATCAATGATTCCGATACTCACCCAGAGTTGAAACTCATTCACTGAAAATGGTTCAGATTTAGATAGTGTTCTACAAGACGGTAGTCTATAATTAACATAGAGTTGGGAAGCTATTAATACAGAATTTCTCAATTCAATGTAGACTGCTCAAGTTTTGACTTTTTCACTAAGTATTATTATTCCAAGAATCTTGTATGGTCTCACTCTAGCCCAGGCCAAACTGACCCTCACTCTGTAGCCCCATGCTAGGGCTTCATCTCCTTGAACTGACCTCCTTGAATTTGGATTCCCAAGTACTGGAATTAAAGGTGTGTGCCTCCATGCCCTGTTTATTCCAACGGTCTTGATAGTCTACAAAGCATCTTCTATTTACAGATGTGCTATATTTTCATATGATATTACCTTACTCCCAGCCACCTGCAGTAAGAGAATACCATAGACCAGATCACTTCCGAACAAGAAATTAATTCCTCTATTTTGAAGGCCGGGAAGTCAAAGACCAATACAGCAGCAGACTAAATGTCTGGTGAGGGTCCTTCTGTCTCTTGACTCATAAATAATACTTTCTCTGAGCAAAGAGAAAGGGAGTATGGGCACACCAGGGCCTCTTGACACTATAAACAAACTCCAGAGGCATGCACTTTGCATCTGGATTTATGTGGGTATGTGGGAATCAAATCCAGGCCACCAGGCTTTACAAGCAAGTGCCTTTAACCGCTAAGCCTTCTCTTCAGCCCCAAGGCATGTATATTTTTTTCTTCATTTGTAGATATGTATTGTATTAACATCCTCTTCAAAGGGTTTTATTAGCATATATTATGCATAGTAATGGATTCCTTATGACCATAATATATTTTGATCATATTCACCTCCATTGTCCTCTCTTATCTCTCATCTTTTGTGGGGAACGGGTTGGTGATCAACCAGTGTATTTGATTAGGGTCATGGGCAATTTATTGGTGGCTATACCACTGAAGACAATGTGACTCTCCTGGAACATTAACTGCCCATGAATCTTCATTAACTGCCCAGGGAGAGGAGGGGCCTCAAAAGTCCCTCCCACTTGCATGATGGAATGTTGACAAATCCTGTCTTTTACATGTCTTGTGTAAGTAACCACAGCTTCTGAGAGATCAGGAGTGTGACTGCCATGCACTTGCCAGAGGACAGCATTCCATAAGACTTGATCACATCTTACATTCTTTCACTCCCTCTTCCATGAAGTTCTCTGAAACTTTTGGTGGTTCAGTGTATGGCTGAGCATTTAACAATTAATCTTAACTTATTGAACAGTTATATGCACGGGTCTCTGTACTAAATGCCATCCATTGGCAAACAAACAAACAAACAAACAAAAACCTCATTGACTAAAGCTCACAGCAGCAATGGTTTATGTCTATAAATATTTAGAAAGCAATTTGATAGGCACATCATGACCCCTTAGCAAAACAATAACAGGAGCTCTCCCACTAGGGCCTATTACCTCCCCAGACATAGGATGTTTAACCATGTTTACAATACCAAATGCGAGATCCCTCCTGAAGAGTAGGCTTTAAATCCAAACAGTTATTTAACCCCATAACATTTGTGACATTATTGTACCAGTGGGAACATCTTGCTTGGCAGGTCAATACTACTCCATTCAGGGTGCTCAACTGAGTAAGATTGCTGGGGACACTTCTGCCCTACAGCCTGAAATTCTGTTAAAAAAATCCAATACCATAAAAAGAAGCCAGTAGTAAGGAATCTTCCAGCTCAGTCCCACCCAGCTTGATATCTCCATGTCTTACAATGAAAACACATGGTGTCATTAAGAATGTCTTACCCGTTGGCAATCAACATCATTGACAATAGCCTATATTGTTTTGGAAGTCTCAGGGTTCCCCCCTAACAAACCAGTCATAGGAATGTGTACCATCTATGGCGCTGGGATTTCCATTTAATAACAGTTGGCTTCTCGGAGCAGTTTTTCCTACATAGTCCATATACTTCCATTCAAACCTTTTTAAAGTTATTTTTTTGTACAGGTTTATACTGAATGTTAAGCATTATATTCTTGTTCTTGTGCCAAAATACCTGATTAGAGGCAACTTGGGGAAGAAAAAGGTTTATTTCACCTTATAGTTCCAGGTTATGGTCCATGGTGGGGAGGGAGAAGGCAGGGCAGGAGGAGTTTAAGGCGTGAGGTCATTTCAGACTGTGTTCAGGAAGCAGAGAGGATGAATGCTGATGATCAATCTACTCTCCTTTTCATACAGTCTAGGACCCCAGGTAATTAGAGTCATGAAAAGGAGTTGTCCACAGTTGGGGGGCAATATTTCCACCTTAATTAGCCTAATCAAGATAATTCCTCACAGTCACATCCAGAGATTAACCTAACCTACATAATCCCTCACAGTGAGGCTATATCCTTCAAACTGACAATCAATCTAAACCATCACAAGCATATTCCCTTCAGGCCCTCCCGCCCTCCCTTTCCTGCCCCCCATTCATCCCCTTTGTCCCCTTAGACAGTTTTATATCTACTTTCAAGTCAGATGTATGTATGTATATGTATATAACTTCATGTATCTATGTAAAATCAAGAAACTACAAATGAGAAAAAAACTTATGGTTGTCTTCCTCCAATGTGCTTAATTCACTCAACATGATTATCCCATTACTTAATAGTAATACTTATAAGAACGCTATATTGGACCTATCTGAGTAATCTGTGATAACTTCTTAAATTTTAAGTTTGGCTGATTCATGACCTTAATTCCATCTGCAACATTAATTTCTTTTTACCAGAGAATGTAATTTATTCATAGGTTCCAGGGATTAGGGCATAGACATTTTGAGAAGTGGGATATTATTCTCACTACCACATTATCATATAAACTGATAAGCCTGAATACAATTCTCTGAGACCTAGTATGTATCAGAGAGAAAAGCAGTGTAAAGCCTGAGTTTGGGGAGTGCCAGCGGAGACCAGCCCAGCACAAAGAGGATGAGCAGGAGAGGAATAGAAAACATACAAGAAAGTGATTGCCCAAGAGCCAAATGAAGAAAGGGCTTCAAGAAACAGGAAATTCTCATCATACTGAAGGAGAAATAGGGTAAAACTAGATTCTTTTGAATAGTTTTCAGTTAGTGAAATTAGAATTTGGGGGCTTATTACTGTAGTAGTCAGCTCACATGCCACTGGAAAGGACCTCTAAACCAGGCACATTTATGGGAGGAAAGGATTTATTGAAGCTACAGGTCCAGGCAAAGTTCCACAAAGGCAGAAGAGGCTGCCGCTCCTCCTTTTAACAGTCCAAGCAAAGGGGAAGAAAGAGAGAGAGAGAGAGAGAGAGAGAGAGAGAGAGAGAGATACATTACCAGCACCATACACATGACAGCAAATAGGCCGAGTCGGTGAGGGGGTTGCCTTCCCCTTTATGTAGCTTTAGGGTGGGGTCTTGCAACCCTTCCCCAGATTGGCTGACTTCCTGAGTCCCTGAAATTTCTCTTGCACTACCCTTTCCAAGAAGGGATGTTTGTTTCTAGCTCCTCTGAGCCTCCTTTCATCCTGCCCCCCCCCCGACTGAGAGGGCTGCCTTCCTGTAAGCAACCTCAGAGACTCACCCAAGATTACTAAACAGGTCAAGTAGACAACAAAAATTAACCATCACACTTGTCAATATACCATTATGCCAATGACCCAACAAATTTAGGGTTAGGGTACCCCAGATTCTTGTCTTAGGGATTTAAAGAATTAAATCTATAGAGCACAAGAAAAGGTTCAGAGAGACTTTATTAGATTAAGAGAAGGAAATAGGAACAAGTACAGAGAGCTCCCACTATGAGGGAGAAAGGGGGAAGTTCATATGGGAGAAGGGGGGGCAGGGGAATTACCAAAATCTGGAAGCTAAACTGGCCAGCTAAGTAAAAGAGCAACTTGCTTTCCCCTGGGGTATTTTACAAAACTCCTGGTGGTATTTCCGGTCTCCACCTCCCAGTGAGCTACAGAGACAGTTGATTGTTCTGGGGTAGGCTGGCTCAGGAAGTTAAGCTTGACCAACCACAAAGCCAAAGAGACCTCCATCCTAGGGAGGGCCTCAGGTGGAAGAACAGGTTAAGCAGAAAAGATAAGGAGAAGCCAGATTTTTTTTCCCTCTGGATCTCTAGCAAACTGGAGACTGCACAGACAAGCCCAAGGACATTCCTGCTTTGTACTTTTGGGGCCCAGTCACCATAAACTGCCTCATTAGGAAAAGAAGTCCAAAAGAGAGAACCAGGAGATGCCACCCATATGCCAAACTGCCTTGTCACAAATGAAACTGGACTGGAACCCCTGTCTGATAGAGACTCATCTACAGCAGAGGCATTACCCCTCTCCACCTCCCTCCCCCCAACTGTCTAGCATACTACCTAGACAGATGCCTTCACGACCAGGCCCTCTTTCACTCTACAAACCAATCAAGTCTTCCCCTGTGCATACCTTAATCTCATGAAAGAATGCATTTTCAATATACTACAAAGGCTCTCCCCACCCATCCTGTGCTCATCTCTCTAGTCACAGACATACATTTGAATCTGGTTTACCTGTTCTTCCTGCCCAGCCTGGTTGGGATGGGGGAGGAGCAGAGTACTGCTTCTTGACCTGGGTAATTTTCTGCTTGCTTCTGCTTTATGCTTTGAGGTAACTTCTCACTTTAATTACTAGTGATTCCACCATATGTACATTTACCCTATACTTTAGATCATATCACAGGGGTGCTTTCCCTCACTCTGGGCCTGGGTAATTTCTCTAAACTCGGACAGCCATAGGTATGGCCATCTTTGATATCCATTTCTCACTTCCTGACCCTCTCTCCTATTCTCAAACCATCACCATTAACTCTCTTCCAGGGGGAAGTTCAATATGGATGCTGTGCCTTCCACGTGTGATTCTTCTAGATCTCTCTGCATAGGCCTTATCTTCACGTGGTTATGGTTCTGCCTGGCCATTTCTCTTAAATGAGTCTCACAGGACTGTGCTGTCTTTTCCACGTGAGTGTTCCCATGTCTTTATGACTGTTCTAGCCTTTGTTCTAGACCCCAATTTCCCTTCAAGAACCCCACAATTTGTGATTCCTCCCTATATAAGCTTAATAATCCATAATTTATTTTTCTTGAGCCCATTTTTTAAAATCAATTATTTGTTAAGAAATAGGACAGGACACAAAATTGAGGTTCATAAATTTAGGAAACCTCTCCTGAACTCCCACATCCCACATCAATACCACTTTCCCTCCCAGTCAAGAAGAGAGCTGAGGTTGTATGAGCCATCGGGTTCTGAAGCCTGCAGGACATGGGCGACACTGATAACAGCTGTGTGCATAGAGAATTTTGGGCAGGTCTGTTTCCAGGGATGTTATTTAACATTACTCATATGTTTAGTTTCCTAAGCATCCAAAGGCTTCAGTAAAGGTTGTTCATTTCTTAGGCGAGGTATTGTCTCTCTTTTAAATCCCTCGTGTCTACAATCTTGCTTTTCTGTTCCTCTCTCAGAGAGAACTTCATGGCTCTCTCTTTGCATGCTTGCATAAGAACATTCTTGAGTAGGAATATTCTTTCTTTTTTAAGATCTTATTTATTTATTTGCAAGCAGAGAGGGGGCTTACACACAGGTATACCAGGGCCTCTACCCCCACAAACGAACTCCAGATGCGTGTATTGCTTTGTGTATCTGGCTTTACATGAGTACTAATGGGTTGACAGGTTTTGAAGGCAAACACCTTAACCGCCGAGCCATCTCTCCAGCCCAGAATATTATTTCTTTTTAAATATATATATATATATATATATATATATATTGTCCATAATGAGTTACATTATTTAGTGGGCAAACAATGCGTTGTTATCCCAAATCCCCCAATTCCCCCCCTCCCTATCCCTGATCAGTTGGATATCCTCCTCTGTGGGCTGTCTTCTTACGGTCATTTCCATCAAGCCTCTGTCCTCATCTCTCCACAGAAACAAGCTTATTCTGTTGCTAAGACTTGCTAGAGTATGACTAAGAAACACTCTGCTGCAAATGAAAGGAAGGAGATGTTCCAAATGGAAAACCAAGCTCTAAAGGAAAGGACAGCTTTGTCCTCTGGCAAACTGCCAATGTGGAAAGCTTTGTCCTGAGAAAGAAAGGGGAAACAATACAATTCAAACATGAGGCTTTCACATCCCTTAATGACACCTTCTTGCTTTGTGCCTTCTGTCCTTTTCATCCTGCTTGGTTAAACTGTGCAGCTATTCTGAGGGCAGAAACTTTAGAAAAGCATAACCAGACCTTCTCTAGGATTGAGGATTTTCTTAGTGGAGTAACTTTAGTTACTCACTGCAAACAGAAGCAAGCTGGGAAGGCTCTTGCTGCCTGAGTCCTGGACTCCACATTCTCTGGAGGAGGCACATCAGCATGTGCTGCTTTGTGTGCCTGAGTTCTGTCACACACACACACACACACACACACACACACACACACACACATGTCAAAACTCTTTTAGCAACATTGCTACCTCAAATAACAATTCTATTAGCTAGATGCAGTAGACTAATACATTTTACAAAACATCCCTGTGTTAGTCAACATTTTACTCCAACAGTAACAAAATGCCTGACATGAGCAACTGATGAAGATGAAAGGCTTTGGCTCGCTGTTTCCATGATTGGTGTGCCTCATGAAAAGAGGCCATGGTGAGGAAAATTGCCCATCTCATGGTCAAAGATAAGGGAGTAAAGGGCCAGGTCCCATATTCCCCCTTAAGAACCTTCCCCCAATGGGCCCATCTGACAAGGATTTCACCACCTCCAAATAGCACCACCAATTCTATATCAGAGCAACCCCTGTTTAGACATGGAGGGGACAAGGAGTTTTGCCCAGGTTTTTCTCACTACTCAGTGGTCACCTTGAACAGGGCAGCAAGGCTGCCCTCCAGCTTGATACTGAAACTGACCAAAGACATTACAGTGATCCAGTTTCCTATGTCAGCCATATGGAAGCAAATCAGGAAGAGATGGGGAAGGGTATGGTGGTGAAGGCTGACATGTTCCCTTGAGGCAAAAAGTTTGAGGGTGGGGCTGGAGTGATGGTTCAGCAGTTAAGGTGAGTGCCTGCAAAGCCTAATGACCCAGGTTTGATTCCCCAGCACTAACCACATAAAGCCAGATGCACAGAGAGGCACATGCATTCAGAGTTTGTTTGAGTGGCTAGAGGCCCTGGTGTGCCCATAATCCCTCTGTGTCTCTTCTATCTCTCACTGCTTGCAAAAATAAATAAATAAATAAATAAATAAATAAATAAATAAATAAATTTCTTTAAAAGTTTTAGGGTCACTTAGATACTTTTTTGTTGTGGTTTTTTGTTTTTGTTTTTGTGTTTTTCCTTAAATCTAATCATTGCCACTTCACTTTGTAATAGTTAGGTAACCATTTGTGGGGGGGAAAAGCCAAATGTTTTTGGGAAGATATAGAATGGCATTTGACATGTTTGGTTCTGAAGTCCAAAGTTTAATATCATTTGTATTTTGATAGGGAAAAAATGTTTATGGTTTGTGAACTCAACTTCATATCTTATGGTTTGTGCCAACTTATCAAATAAACACTGAGGAGGTATAATGTCAGAAAAATGCCAACCTACTAACACAAATTGCACTTCCTAGTTTAATTCCCACAGCTTGTCCCACAGAGGCAGCAAGCCCTGGAATATCACAAAGCCATGCTATTTTCAATAACTGAGTTATTTCCAATAGACAAGCTGAGATGCTCATAATTCAGGCTATCTGCTTTTTTATTATCTCTCTGACAGAGTATGGAGTCGCTAGGCTCATACAAAGATAAATGCATATATGAGGCTTACAATTATTCCTCTATCTACTAGCCTTTTATTTATGCCTGTGTACCAGGCACCATATCATCCATATCTGTCAAATGTTGCCGAGAGTCATTTTAAACCCATGAGGTAGATGAAAATAGGAGGATCCCAAGATTTGTTACCTAGTCCCTGTTTGGCTCATGGAAGTCATTGCCCTTCTTCGTGGATATAGAGCCTCAAACACTAAAAATAATGACTCATAGAAAAGGTCAGATTCCAAAGTTATCCCCTGTAGAGTCTGTTTGAGCAGTTTAATATACTGTTCAAAATGAGAGAGTGCATGGGACTTCCTTTCAGCATGTGAAAGATTTAGGGAATGGAAAATGGCTGTTAAAAGAGAGAAAACCCTAGAACAGCATCCTCAGGGAATGCTGGGGTTTTATGCAGGCCTCCTTCCTTCAGCAACACTCCTTTCAGGATGAATGCAGACGTGTGAGCAGGGATAAGGAAGCAAGTGCACTAGCATTTCCAAGTTACCATATTTGCCAGTGCAGGAAGGAGAATGCTGGCTTCCTTTTAAGCTCCATCTCGTGGTAAATTCATCTTCTCTTCTTTGCTATACCTTCGCTGGCCTCTAGGCATTAACTCAAACATTGCTTTGCTTAAAATGCCTTTTACATTCTCAATAATCTGGAAGAGTCTAGGGAACATTGATGATTAGTTTCAATTGTCAACCCGATTAAGAGACACTGTGAGTGTGAAGCTACCTTTGAATGTGAATGTGCGGGTATTACCGGGAGGTTTAGCTGAGGAAGGAAGACCCATCCTCCATGTGTGCAACATCATCCCATGGGTGTGGGGGTCTGAACTGAATAAAAATACGTGGGGGAAGGAAGGAAGTCAGCTAAACACTGACATGCTCCTTTTCTGTGATTCCCAGTCAGGGTTACAGCCCTAGCTTGACTGGCTGCCACTCACATCCCTTGAGAGACTGGATTCCTCAGAACTGTAAGCCAAAATAATCCCTTTCTCTCTTAAGGTGTTTTTGTCAGGTGTTTGGACCCAACAATGTGAAAATAACTAATACAAGTGCCTTCCAAGATGCCTGAATTTGTTTCCATTCTGGATTCACACGACAGTCTTGTTTTTTCCACCTTGTCCTGCCATCATGGATAACTGAGCCTTCGTCAAAGGGCTCACCGAGGGATGCGTACCAGGGATAACTGAGCCTGTGTACCCAGAGCCTCCTTGAAGACTGTGAACATGAGACATTTTACCTTGAAGTTAGGCCTTGGGACTAGGCATTCTGGAGAAAGGAAGAAGCCAGAAGCTGCTGCAGGAGAACACTGCAAAGGTGTCAAACTACTTCTAATCCTTTCAACAAAGATCTGTCCACTGACAGGAGATGTTAGTGTTTTAGCAAAGTCCTTATGCCTAAGTCATATCCACTTTGAGAGCTCGTGCAAGTGTTAGGTTGACATCAGAACAGTCTGCCTAACTGCATGTCCCCACTGGCAGAATTTCAATGGAAACATCTCACAGGAACTGGGCAGTTGCAAACCATTTGTTTTGATGTTTGGAAAGACATAACATGCAACTGTTATGAAGCTGTCATTTTCCACTAAGCCGAAAACATAATTATATTCCTGACTAGCAGATCAATAGTGCCAGAATAAAAGAAAAGATGAAAATGTTCCTTTGTCTTTGCATTCTCCCCATCCTGCCTAACAAGCCGAAGTACTATGAAGACATGGAGAGAGAAGAAAGGATTTCAGAGGCTTTTAAGCTTATTGATGCCCAATTATTAAGGAGAACAGAAGATGGGGTGTCCCTTGGTGTTCTGATTCTAGTCTCTGTTCCTGAGATGTAAGAGCAAGGAAACATCATTAGAAACTAAGCATGACTATCAGATAGCACACTCATAAATGACTTTACACAATTTTAGAATATTTAACTAATACCCAGATGACCAAAAATAGCAGGTTGGCAGGTAAGACTGAAGGGAATGGTGTCAATTATATGAACGATGAGGGATGTGTTACCTGAATTAATGAGTCAAGCAGTTTTCACAGCTGTACCATGAAGTAAAACATAAAATTACCTTTAAAGAAAGTTTTTCAGTTATAAAATTATATAATGTTATGATTCTCACTCATCCATGCTATTCAGTAGGAAATGAAAATCATCAAGCTTAACATTTGAACAATGCCTTATGAAGGAGTTTTCCATCCTCTGCCGAATGAGGTCACCTCTTAAGTTTGACTTGATGAAAAAAGCCAGGGCTTTTTGTGACCATGTGGATGCAACCCTGTCACTCATTTTTTCATTCTAGGAATGGTTCTATGATTTTATATTCCTTAATTTTCCCATGAATGGTTTAATGAATTCTATTAAGTGCTGTCCAGTGTTACTAAGAGCTTAGACAACAAAGGCAAACATGATATAAACTCTGTTGTTTTGAAGTGTACTGTCTATCAGGAAGAACAGATATTAAATGTGTATATGAGATAGATACATGTATAGTTAATAAGCTTCCCCACATATTTGTGTTAGTGACGGTGACAAAACACCTACAAAAGTCAGTTTTAAAGGAGAAAAGATTTATTTTGACACAGTTTCAAACATTTCCAGACCATAGTCTCTTGGCTGTGTCCCTTTAGTCTGTAGATGAGCCAGAAAGCTCTGGTGGGGAATGTGGGCCCAGCTACGGTGCTTGACTCTGCACCTGGAAAGCCCAGAGAGGGGAAGGAGATGGGGAGCAGTCTCCAAATACCTAGGAAAAGTAAGTACCCTTGCATCCTATTTCTTCCAGGCAGATGCTACCTCCTAAAGACTACACCACCTCACAATAATGCCACCAGCTGGACCAAGCCTTTAGCTCATAAGCCTTTGGGGGATAAAGCAGGCCTAAGGTAAATACAAAGACACAAATTGTATACCTATAAAATTACTAATTTTGAAATTGTATACCTATAAAATTACTAATTTTGAAAATGCAGTTCAATGAGTGAGAAGAGCAGGTTAAAATATTTTAGAACTCTCAAGGAAAGCCTGAAGAGCTAACACATAAACCAAGATCTAGAAGAAAGGTAGCCTTCACAGGGAAAGAAGGCCCAGGCGGAAGGAATCACATGACGATGGTTGTTAGCAGGAAGGAGGTGAATGTCCTAAAGTCCATGAATGCATCCTGGAATCCTGGAGCATGATGTGCATGGTTAGGGACAGGTGGGGCAGGGGGACCCACGGCAATCACTTCATGCAGAGCCTCCTGGGTCAGAGGAAAGCATTCAGATGTGATTCCAAATGCAACAGGAACACCCCCCCACACACACACACACTTTACATGGGGAGTGAGGAGTATCTCTCACTTACTTGTTTACTGGTTTCTCTATGAAGGCTAGTTGGTGGGTGGGCTAAAGATGCGGGAGAGTAGTGGAGAGGTGTTCATGTGAGGAATGTTGGCATGGCAGGAGAGTGTGGGTGGAAGAGAAGTGGGAAGAGCAGGTGTGGGGAGCAGGTTAGAGGTGGGAATAGCAGGACTCTCTGTGAACCTGAGGCGAGGCTCGAGAGAGCAAGAGGAACTTCCCTGACCCCCGGGCATCTCTCCTGACCATTTGAGTGGTGTCTAGTGCCCTTTACTAAGACATTGAGGCCTGAGAAGGGGGAGGGGCCTGGGTGGAGGAAAGACAGGAAATGTGATTTGGGTTCTGGTTACTGTAATTATCCGTGTAGTCACCTCTGCCAGGTTGAGGACCTATTGGCCCAGGAGCTCATAACAGAGGTCAAACACAAGAAGAAATGTGCATGGTTTCAGCAAATAAATAATATTTATGGTCACAAGATTAAGGAAGGTATAAAACTATAATGAGGCAAATGGTTTCACAGTTTTTTGGAAAATTTTATAAGTCAAGGCTCTCAACCCACTACTTTTTTTTTTTGAGAAACAAGTGCAAGACTATTTTTATAGTGAAAAATTTGAACATGAAGGCAAATTCTATAAAAGTACATTTTTCACAACATCAAATACAATTAATTGCCCCAAATTTCACTTACGATGTTAATTAATCTAACTTTAAAACAGCCTTTACTATAACTTTTGTCTAAACTTTATAAGAACTTTTTTTTAAAATCAGGATCTTACTCTGTAGACCTGGCTGTCCTCAAACTCCCAGCAATCCCCTGACCAATCTGAGTGCTGGGATAACAGGCAAGCTTATAACAATTTGAGTCTTTTAATTTCTTTAGTATTGAATGAACTCAAGCATGCCAGCCAAGCACTGAGTCACAACCTCCCCTTTAATATACATCAGACACTAGACCCGCAGCTGCCTGCAAACCCGGAGAGTTTCTCATCCTCCAGGTCAGGAATGAGGGCTAAAGGACAGAGTAGAAGATGTCAGCCTGCAGGATTGGCTAGAGCTGCAGAGAAGTTTCTTGTTTTCTTTTATTTTTAAATAATTAATTATGGCTAGAGAGATAGCTCAGTGGTTTAGGTGCTTGCCTGTACAGGCTAAGGACCCTGGTTCAATTCCCCAGTACTCACATTAAGGCCAGGTGCACAAAGTGGTGCATGTGTCTGTACTTGGTTCACAGTGGCTGGAGGTCCCGGCTCGCTCATACACTCTCTCTGTCTCTCTCTATGTCTCTGTCTCTCTCTTTCTCAATGGCTATCTCTCTGCTTGCAAATAAATAATTAAAAAATTAATTATGGACTTTCCTGTATAAACAAGTTGTGTGTTGGCCCCATTCCCCTCGGGTTATCCTTACTTCCCTGTCCCCATTCCACTCAGTGGGGTTGTTGGTAACTCACCATGCGGCTATAAATGTATGTCAGTTTCTGGAAGTGGGGGGGGGGGCGGATAATGCCTCTGGAAACTCCTTTTCATCCTGTGGCTCTTATAATTTTTCTGCCCCCTCTTCTGCAAAGTCCCCTGAGCTCTGGTGGGTGTTTTATAAGTCTACTTTAGTGTTGAGCTATCTGCAACCTCTGAATTTCTGCTTCGATGAGTTTTGAGTATCCTCAGTTCTATCACCATCTCCCTGGAGCAGGTTGTCAGGATAGCAGTGAGAGCAGCTCTCATGTTTAAATCTACAGTTCCTCTGTGATGTATCCTGGGCCCTGGTAGATAGGTTGAGGTGACTGGTCGTCAGGCCCTAGCCTAACTGTTCAACCTTAAGCTAAGTTTTTAGAACATGGAGTAGCCAATAAGTTTTGTTTCTGCTTGCTGGATTTTGTTTCACTGACAATAGCCCTGTTTCCTGAAAATGATGTAACAGACTATTCTGCTGAGTTGGCTGTAAAACAATGCATCCTAAGGAAGCTACTCTGCTCTGCTGTATTCTGCTGATTGGTTCCTGCCAAAAAGTTTAAATTTTATTGCTTGAAAGGAATGGGCTGAACATGCAGCCTTTGGTTATAAAAGGGCTTTGGATGCCCAAATAAAGTGAAATATGCCTGACATTTCTCCCGGCCGCATGTGTTTTGTCCAGCTGTCACCTCACCTCTCCCAGATGGAGCCCTTTCTCCTGCTGGCCAGCTAGACTTTGGCTACCCGCAGGGGGCCAGGGTTCCTCGGCCCCCTACAACTGGTCACATGCTAGGCAGTCAGTGATCTTTTCTTGACATACTGATGGATCATGGTTCTCTCTAGTTTTCACTGCCATCTATAAAAACAAAACAAGGAGTTCCGGGGAAGATGGCTGACTAGCAGACACGCCATAAACCTCGGGGAAATTAGGACCAGGTTCTGCAGCAGAGACCCAGCTCGCGGGCATTAGCTGTGGCCACGAGCCGAATTCCAGGCACCTCCGAGTACAGGATCTGCACGACTGGAAGCTGACCGTGTGGAAAAGAGCTCGCAGGAAGCAATTGTGTTTGTATTTTTCAGGATTCAGTGAGAGAGCTGGGGCCCATCTAACCCTACCAACCGACCGTAGGCCGATAGCTGAGATTCTGGCAAGAGAGGACCTACCACAGTCATATCATGGAGGATCCAAATGGAACCCCGCAGAGAACGACGGGATGCACAAGGGGCCCACAGCCACAGCCATTAAATCAACACAGGAG
>PVHP010027025.1:0-24209 GCA_004024765.1 Zapus hudsonius | reverse complement strand
AAAAAACTGTCTGAGTCACCCCAGCTCAAGGGAAAGAAGATAGTTGTAATTTTATAGCACATTCAACCAGCACTGCTGTTTAAACTAAAAATATCAGGCCTTGAAAATATAATTTAGAGCCTAACGTGTGTAGAACTTTCTACGTTTTTATTTAAGCGACTTCTAAAGTTGTGAACAGTTGCTTGGTGCTATTGTTACCAAGTGGCAAGGATTGGCTGTTTCGTGAATGTTGTGAAATCCCTCCCTCACCATAGCTGTCTCTGCCTTCTGTAGGATAATGAAAAGCAATCATGATTGATTTTCCAAAGATGCCCTTCTGTGTTTGAGATAACTTTTGTTTTCTTTTTGCCAATTGACAGAATCTAGTAAACTGTTAGTCATCTAACCTCTCTTCTTGTGAAAATGAGCTGTGAAATGTTTAGGAACAAACTGTAGAAAGCCACTGGAAGGGGAAGGGAAAGGGGCCCGACACTGCTAAAACCTACAGTTCTGCATTTAGACTTCTGCTGCCTCCGGAGAGCTTAGAAGGGGACACTCATGCACCCTGGGTGCCTAGAGGGAGTGTGGTTGTCCAGGTACACGCACAGTCCTCCGACGTGGAGGTGATTTTATGACAGTGCCTCTGAAAATGGATACAGATTTTTTGCCTTCGCAAACAGTGTTTATTGTCAGTGTTTTTTCACAGATGGACTTTGTGGGGCTGGGGGGGGGCAGTTTTCCTCAGAGAGTTTATTCTATACAAGCTGGGATTCATTGTAGAGTTAAGATCTAAAGGTTTCTGAAAACCCTTAAAAGCAGATGACAAGCATATCTATGTTTGCAAGTCAGGACTCTCACTTTAGATCTGTGCATCCCTGAATCCAGGTGGTTCCTCCCCGGACAAGGATGTTTTACAAGCAAGGAAAGTCAATGTGATGTCTTGCTTCTAAGAAATGCTGATTCCAGACACTCCTGTTGGGGGCCATCGGCTGATTTGTTGCTTGGATTTTCTGAAAACTCTTACTGTAGGATTTTTTCCTCTCCCCTTTGAAGATTAGGAGAAATATGGTGATGAAAATTACTTTATGGGTGTGATGCGTAAGTGGTAGCAACGAGATCTGTAGGTTGGGGAAGGAAATTATTTGCTTTCTGATAATCATTTTAAAGTAAGCTTCATTCTGGATAGATTAACATTGTGAGATACATCATGGCATTCAGAGACTGAGATAACTTGGATACTGTATTTTCTTTTGAAAATGAATTTCCTTTTTCATTTGTGATTTTTTTTTCCAAAATGTGACCCCAGTGATGCTTCATACATTTTCCATTGTCATCAGGATCATGTAATGTCTAGTTCATTTCCAATAAACATGTTGCTTCAGTTTCCTGGGCTTCCTGGTTTCTTTCTTTATTTATTTATTTTTGGTGGGTAGGGAGAAAATACAAAATAAAAAGAAATCTCTGCATAGGTTGGATTGTTACTATAAATTATAGAGATGACAATAAGTCTTGCTAATAAAATTCAAGAAAACAAAGATAACTTAAGAAAATTATGAGCATGTACATTGTTACTAAATGTGCTAGTTTGTGGACTGCCTCCTATGGCCGCATAGATTTTGAATACTCAATCCCCAGCTGATGGAATTTTGGAGTCTTGCTGGAGGAGGTGTGTAACTAGGACAGACCCTGAGGCTTATAACTCCACATTGGTGGTATTTAGAGTTCAGCTTACTCCTGCTGCTTCCTGCCAGCAGCTCTGGCAAGATATGACTTCCAGTCTGTGCTCTGCCAAGACTGCTGGCTGAAACAAAGCCCTTACCTCACTCAATGCTTTTGGATATGACAGTATTTACTTATATAAAATAGATCTTTTAGACTCTTTTAAATAACATTTACTTGGGAGAGGGAGAGAAGAGAGAAAGAGAGAATGGGTGTGCCAGTATCTCTTGCCACTGCAAATGAACTCTAGATGCACGTTGCACTTGATGCATCTGGCTTTATGTGGGTACTGGGGTATCAGAACTGGGCTATCATACTTTGCAAGTAAGCACCTTTATCCACAGAGCCATGCCCCAGGCTACTAGACTATTCTTAAGTATGTTTTCAATTTAATGTAAGGATGGCATGTCTTACTGTTAATTTTAGCAATAAGTCTTTTAGCTATCTTGTATTATATGTATTAGACAGTTGGAGAAGAAGAAAATTTATTCTTAATGGCAGGGTCTGATAATGTCCATGAACCATTTTGCCCTCTACCATGAGCTGATGCTCATAACGACGGGGGGAAAAGCACTGGATCTAGGGTGGAGGTTTTAGGTCTGAACATTGGTTTCACCATGAAAGTGTATTCATTCAGCAGGAAGGTTTTTAAATTAAACATATTTATTATCCATAATTAGATACATTGTATGAGCAAATCTTATGATGGTACCCCCATTTCCCTCATCCCTGTCCCCAATCCATTGGGGATCCTCCTCAGTGAGCATACTGGATCAATCCATGGGGTAGGGGTTTATGAATTGCTCTAGAGATAGCCAGCCCCCCCCCTTTGTGTGTTGTTGCTGAGGGGGGCATGTCTCTGGATATTCTCCCCCACCATGGCTCTTACATTCTTTCTGCCCCTTCTTCTGCTCAGTTCCCTGAGTCATTGTAGGTTAGTTTTAAGTTTCAGCAGGTAGGTTTTGAACCCCAATTCCAAGATGATGCCAAATATTTCAAGATGGAGAAAAATTAGAGATTGTCCTCCCAAAGCCTTTGCTTTAGGGAGCAGAAAAGGAATAATGAAATAAGGGAGTTTAGATCATTGTAACATCGCAGGAGTCATTGCCCTCAATGGGGACAGAAGAGGCTGGGAAGAGCTCCAAGAGTGGCTGTGACCAGTGTTCTGAGGAAAAGGGACTTGCTGGGAGTCCAATCACATCAGCAGAATGTCCCAGGATGTGCAAGGCAATGTGTGAAGGATAGAGGACAGTATGTGAATCATAACTTGTTCCTTAATGCTAGCTGAGTGGGTGTGCAGATCCATGGAGGTGTGGTCAGAGATCTATCTCCACAGATACGGACTCTCATGAAGGCCCTTGTAGACCTGTGAAGGGGGCTGAACTCTACCTGGAGAATGGAGAGAGACAGGGTCAGTCATTAATCTGGAGAGAGACAAGCTTGCTCCAACCCATTTGACCCATGTGGTCAGGAACTAAGGAAGAAAAGACTGAAATTAGGAAATGTGATGGTTTAATCAAGGTGTCATCCACAAATGTATGTGTTCTGAGTGCTTAATCCCCAGGTGATGGCAACTTTGGAACTTTGTTGGAGGTATGTAGTTGGGGGTGGGCTTATGGATGTTATAACCAGCTTCCCCTTGCCAGTGTTTGGCACACTCTCCTGTTGCTGTTGTCCACCTGATGTTGGCCAGGAGGTGATGTCCACCATCTGCTTATGCTATAATTTTCCCTGCCATCATGGAATTTCCCCTCAAATCTGTCAGCCAAAATAAACCCATTCCTCCCATCAGCTGGTTTTTTTTTTTTTGGTCAGGTTCTTTGTGTAGCAGCTAATAAGATACAACAGATTTGGTACCAGGATTAGAATCTGTCATAGCTACTATAACCTAATTCTGTGGCTTTTGACCTTTTAGAATTGATTTGCAGGAGGAATGTTGAAGGATTTGAAACTTCAGCCTAAGAGATACCTTGCAGTTCTGTAAGTAGAGCTTTATGGACCATTCTCATCAGAGTTGGAAGACCTGAATGCAGTAAGGACTATGGACTGTGAGGTTTGGCTTATCAGGGTAAGAAAAATTGTCAGGACTGTGCCAGAAGCAGTCGGTATGAGAGGCTTGCTGCGTTCTGCCTGCCTGTGTCCTGAAAACTTGTGCAGGGTTGCTTTGTGTAGAAATGGACTGGTGTGAGCAGGTGTAGATGGAACAGAAAGGAAATCTTTGGGCCAAAACTGCTACCCATTCAGCTGCAATTGTTTGAGAGATGACAACCACTGAGATTGGGCCAGGCGATCTGCATTGGGACAGCAGTAAGAATATGGACTTTTTTGAAGTAAGGGGCTGAATGTTGAAGGCGGTTTCCTGCTCTTCAAAGTTGACTTTTTTCCCCCCTGGGTTAACAAGTTGGTAGCCCACCTGGTACTATGGAGTATAACAAATGCAGGAAGAGAGGGTCATTCGATTTGCACATGGTTTTGTTTTTTGGAAATGGCAGTGTGAAGCAGGCCTGTTAGAAACCTGCATAGAGGCCCAATAGAACTATGAGGATGAACTGTGGGCTGCAGTGGAGACCCAGTGAAATACTGTGGGATGGCTGCCAAGAGAGCTGCCAGCATCTGATGGAGTTTTTTGGGACTGTGAGTAGCTGAGCTGCAGAGGCCAAATTGGAACTCCAAGAGACCAGTCACTGGTTATGATTTGGGGTTAGTTTGATGTTGGCCATGTTTGTTTTAAATCTTGTATTGGTTCAATCTGTCTTTGCTATGCCCAATGCTATCTTTTGCAGCGTGAATTTGCTCTGTGCCATTATGGGTTTATTTATTTGGTATTATGACCCAGTTGAAAGGTGTTTGAGTGTCATCGGGATTGATAAAATCTTTGGGGACTTTTAGAGTTGAGCTGAATGTTCATCATATATGATTATTAGTTTGTGGGGTAGGGACGGATTGTGATGGTATGAACCAGGTGTCCCCCACAAATGTATGTGTTCTGAATGCTTGATTCCCAGATGATGGCAATTTTAGAAACTTGGTGGTGGTGTGTTGTTGGGGGCAGGCTTATGGGGGTTATAACCAGCTTCCCCTTGTCAGTGTTTGGCACACTCTCCTGCTGCTGTTGTCCAGCTGATGTTGGTCAGGAGGTGATGTCCACTCTCTGCTTATGCCATGGTTTTCATGAAGTTTCCCCTCAAGCTTCCCGCAAGCCAAAATAAACCCATTTTTCCCATTGGTTGCTTTATATCAGGTTCGTTGTGCAGCTATGAAAAGGTTAATTACAACAGGCAACTGCAATAGAAAACTCAGATCCAAAAATGAATAATCATTTTACCAAAACAATGTCTCTGGAAAAGTCAACTAGACAGCAGTTGTATTTGCTTGTGTGTAGTGCTGGCTGGTAATGCTTTCTGTCTCTCTGCTTGGACCTGTGAAAGGAGGGTAGCTTCTTCTGCCATTATGGAACTTCCCCTGGATCTGCAAGTTTCACAGATTACACAAATCACGTCTGGTTTGGAAGTTCATCCCAGTAGCATGAAGCTGACTACAACACCCACCAAGGTATGTCCTCAGCTTTATCCTGGAACTATGATATCATGATCATCATCCAAGCTTAATGAAGCACCCTTCGCAAACCAGTTTGCTTTAGTAGGACACAGTAAAACCCTGCAGAGGTGGAGGTGTTCCTTCCCATGAAAAGCAAAGAGCTCAGATGTCTTATTTGAGCATTTCTAGCCACTGACCACCTCCCCAGCTCAGTCGTGTCTTAGCAATGAGTCATTCTGGAAACGTTTGGTAGGCTCCTATCATTTGGTAATATCTACGATATGCATAAGTACTTAATAACACACATCCCCTCTTTTTCTTTCTTCCTTTGATTCTCTCAGTCTTCTGTTGTCTCTCTTTAGTCCCATTTTCTCTATGCTATTTCAAACTGCTCAGTGAGCCTTATCATTTCATATCCTCCTCAATATAAAGTGGCTACCTATTAGCCTGCTCACTAAATACCAAGACATAAAGCAGAAAAAATAATCTAAATATTTTATTTACCATCAAGTGGATCATGATTATAAATGTTAATATCTGAAGATTGTACTGAAGTATCCCTGAAGTTTCTTAAATAAGGGAAGAGTGAGCTTCTTAAAAGTGAAATCAACGGGCTGGGGAGATTGCTCAGTGGTTAAGGCACTTGCCTCCAGTGCCTAAAACCCTGGGTTCAATTCCCCAGGACCCACATAAGCCACACCCACAAGGTGGTGGCCCTGGTGCATTTTCTTTCTCTTTCTCACTTCTTTCTTTCTTTCTTTCTTTCTTTCTTTCTTTCTTTCTTTCTTTCTTTCTTTCTTTCTTTCTTTCTTTCTCTCTCTCTCTCTCTCTCTTTGTGCTTGATAATGAATAAATAAATTTTAAAAAAAGTGAAATCAACAATCTTTGCTCTCGTCTGTAAAGTCACTCTAGTCAGAATACATTCTGAACCTGGAAGCTTCAACTTGGGCTAAGTGAATATATTTGCACAGCTACTAAAAGACTAGGTTAATCCAAAGGAATTGGTTAGCCTCGGAAGAAATCTGAGCAGATTTTAAGATCTAGCTGAAGGGAATCTTTGCCAAGGTGCTTGGCCAGGCTGTCTTTGCTGAGTGTGAACACAGGGAGCTCTAGCCTCCACAGTCCGTGTGGCTTGACCTTTTGACAAATCTGTTCCCACTGAAGAGTGGTGTGTCACTGGAGTTGGACAAGTGCTCAAAACATCCAACTCATTGTTTTCCCTTTCTGTCAGGTGTAGGCCCTCCTGCCATTCTTCCATTTAGGATTTAGCTCATCTTTTAGTCCTAGAGAAATGCTAGGTTAGTCAGACAACTAAAAAACCCCCAAGTCCTGGTGACAGATCTGTTCTAAATAAACTAAAATAAGGAATTCCAAATTTGAAAAATCGTGGTGAAATATATGCGGCGTAGTCATGCCCAAGACTCAGAAGTAGTAACTACACTCACATTGTTGTGTAGCTCATTCGCTCATTTCCTCCTGCAGAACAAAACCTAATAGATGCTGTCTCACTCAACAGTAAGCTTTCCCTGCTCCCGCAGGGCAGGCTCCGCTCACCACCATCCACGCTGAAACACACGTCATAATTTTCTTCCATTTTAAGGCTGAATAATATTCCCTACTATGCATAGCCACCACATTTCATTTTTTCCCATTCCTCTCTGGATGTAGACGTGGATTTCCTGTGAATAATGCCGCTATGACCGTGACTGTACAAATACATCATCCGTCTCAAGAGCTTGGTTTTTGTGAATCTACCCTTGAAGAATGAATCTGTACTTTCTGTAATATGAAATCAAATTGTTGAGCCTTCAAGGCCCCAGCCTGGAATAAATACATTAGGGTAAGTGATGCTTTGGGGTGAGTTATTGTTGTTATTATTACATGAGAAGGACCTTAGAATGCACAAATTTGACATTGGCAATTAGTTTAACAGTAATAAAACTGCTTTGCAGACACAAAAAGGCATTTTTTCCTAAGAGCTATTCAAGTATAGCTAAGATTCATGTTTTCTCATGCAAAGTAAAATTCTTATGTGGTTTGACATTGTTTCCCTTCACAATTTGAGGTAATTTGCAAACCCACAGTTGTTAATCTCAATAGAACATGATATTATTCAGAATAATCATTGCAGTTAAAATGCATCATAGGCTCTGATGTTCCGGGATGCTTTGGAAATTGGACACTTCAAAATGAAATGAGAACATTATCTATGCAGACTCTCACCAACTTGGACATATTCAATTTTCTTCATATATTTAAGTTTTGTTTTGTCTAGCAAATGTTTCCCCACTTCCCAGTCCTCTTTGCTTCCTAATTTAGCCTTTCTTTAGTAAATTGGGTCCTTACAGAGTGAAATCACCATGCAAGGTTGAAGCCTATTAAGGCTTAAGTAATTAGAACATTCACTAGACGGGCTTTCTTTCATTCATTCTTCCTTTCTTTCTTTCTTTCTTTCTTTCTTTCTTTCTTTCTTTCTTTCTTTCTTTCTTTCTTTCTTTCTTTCTTTCTTTCTTTCTTTCTTTCTCTCTCTCTCTCTCTCTCTCTCTTTCTTTCTTTCTTTGTTTTTTTCAAGGTAGGGTCTTGTTCTAGCCCAGGCTGACCTGGAATTCACCATGTAGTCTCAGGGTGGCCTCAAACTCACAGAGATCCTCCTACCTCTGCCTCCTGAGTGCTGGGATTAAAGGAGTGCACCACCATGCTTGGCTCACTGGTACTTTAACAGTATTTATATTTAAAATACCAAGACAAAGGAAGGAGGGAGGTACCTATGATGTGGGAGAGTTAACACACTTCATTGTCTTTCCATTTCTCCTCAAGTTAAACTTAAAATCAGTATTTCATATCATTGCTTTTGCAGGGATAATACAAAATGATATGAAATTCAGGTCCTCAGTTACCACTTATTCTGCTGGTATATCAACTGGTTCAAAATCAAGAGACGTAAACCACAGAGTAATATGAGCAGGGGATGGTTAATGTAATGACTTATTAATTGTAATAGATAGCAATGGGGACCAGTGTGAAAAGAAATCTAAAGAATACAGAATAGCAGGCACAGGGTGAAGGCACCTGTAACTAAGAATCCAATGAAGGATCAACTTGGAAAGCCCTGTCCCCGCCATCCTCCAGCCCCCTCCACACCTCAACAAGCAGAGAGCCAGACTTTATTGGAGACGGATGGCTGGGGCTCATTCCATGGTGGAGCAGCCTGATGAGGTTTGAAGCCCCCATGAGGGGTCTCCCAGAGGCCACATATGGGGCAGGTGCCAGACTGGTGTTCTCTACAGGGTATGGAGGGAAGCCATGGATGGATGGTGCTATTGGATGTTGACCAGCTCGAACCTCAGGATCCTGTTGAGTGAGAAGCTGCCTGCACATTGGCATATCTTGAAAGCAGGAAGCACAACTCCTTCCTCCCACAGGCCCTTCCTGCATCTTGGACTGACACAGTACAGAGATGTCATTATTCAGCTACCAGCAAAAGTAGGGGTCTTGCTTCATCATACTAGAGCACGCACCCCGAGGGATGGATGTCAAAGGCAGACCACTGAAATAGTCATGGATTGTTTGTGTATGTGAGTCCTACTTGCTGTCATTTTCCAGTATCACCAGAGCCCTGTCTATCTCCAGTGTCGTTGGCATGAGGAATGGATTGCCAGTGTAGCAACTGCTGAATATTCAGGTAAAGGTAGGCTTTCGGATCTGCCTTGAATAAGACCAGCTCATAAGATGCTTCCCATAGACCATGTCTAAGAGGGTTATCTCAAAAGGACGGGCGGGAAGTCAGCCACTCACTTTAGCTTTCTGGTGAAGCTGACTTGTTCACAGCAGCAAGGATCTGTGCTTGAGTTCACATTTGGAAAACCAAAGATGCACATTAGCAGGGTGGCTGCTGGGGTCTGGGGAGATGGCCCAGTGGACAAGAGTACTTACCACCAAGCACCGGGGCCTGATTCACCCCGAGTTTGATTCCTTAGCACCCATGAAAACAGCCGGGCATGGTCATGTAAGCCTGAAATCACAATCCTGTGGGGGATGGAGACAGAATCACTGGGTCTTACTGGTCATGCCGTCTGACTGAAAATGGAAGTTTTGGGTTCAGTGAGAGACTCGGAGATGAGTGATCGAAGATGACACCTGACATTCTCCTCTGGCCTCCATGAACGCGAACATCTGCACACATGCATACACTACACATGCTACATCACACATAGGGTGTGGCTGTTAAGAATTTAATTGAAACATTCTAGCCTTTAAATCATGGCTGTGAAACTATCTGTGTTCTAATCTGTTATTTCCTTCTGAGGATCCACCATCAATCAGCCTGGTGATTTGGGCTTGCTTTTCTCTTCAGTGTATGTGGCAAAGGTATGGCTGCAAAGATACAATTTGGAAAAAATTAGCATCTATCTTTAAAAATTAAGGGATTATTATTAATTTTTTAACTGTATGGGCATTTGTCATAGATTGGTACACTGTATGTTATTCTCAAGGCTTCCACTAGATGGCACCATTGCATCAACTGATTGGCATTAATCATTGCTGTTTTGGGACGTGGGAATCAAACTGTGAAGACATTAAAGACTTAACCATTCTGTTTGCAAGTAAAATAGCGCCAGTGCAAGAAAACATAGCAAATTCAGAAATGCCTTAGGAGAATCACCTGTAACTTTCTTTGTGAAATTCCTAAAACAATTCTGTATATTATCAAGAATTTATTTCATATCAAATCTGTACTGCTGCTTAAAATTTTTTCTACCTGCTCTCAGTGGAGAGGAATAAAAACATATCTTCTTCTTACGTATCATAGCTCTTCATAAACAAGACGCACATAAATTATTTCTTCCTCTTCCCCTCTTCCTTTCCTCCCCCTTTCCCTTTCCCCTCCTCTTTCACGTTCTCTCTCCTCCTGCTTCAACAAGGTCTCATATTAGAGTTCAAGTGGGCCTTGATCCTTCTGCCTCTTTCACTCCTCATCATGTCTTAGCCATTCAGATCTAGAATCCTGGGTTCCAGGACATACCAAGCTTTTTATATTTTGCTCATGGAAAATTCAAACGTTTTTTTCCCTCTCAGCAATGACACAACAGTCTCTTGGGGTTTCAAGTACAGAAAGTGAATATTGGTGTCAGTTGGTACAGTTCATTCTGATGTTGGTGAGGGAGGTTGAGTGCACGGGTGTCTGTGGGCGCACTTGTACTGTGCAAGCTATCTTTGAATCTCTGACTTGTACTGTACAAGCATTATGCACTTTCAACCACTGGCTGGATGGCTTGTTATTCAGTGGAATAACTCACAAGCTCCCCAGCCTGTGTGTGATCTTCCTGGGCTGTTTCTTCACCCCATTAGTCTCAGGTCAAGCATCATTTCCAGGGACACCCCATGACTTCTGCTGCCATGCACACCAGGTCACAAGCCCCAGGAAAGGTCTCTCTTGGCATCCTGTACTCACATCTTGTAGGACTCTGCATTACATTATAGCTATTCATTTTAGTATCTGCTTAATGTCTGTTCTCACCTTTACAGTGAGGTCTGTTTTTTTCATTTACAAAACCCCATCACAAGGAGAAGCTCAGCAGTTGAATTTCAACTAACTACTTATTTGCCATTCTGTTTGAAAACAGTAATGGTTCCTTTGGCCTGCACATGTGTATTTGTTATGTGTGTCTGTGTTCCTATGTGAGTAGGTGCATTATTTGGGTGTGGATGTGAATGTCAGAAGTCGATGTCAGAAGCCTTGCTCAATGACTCTCTACCTTCTTCTTTGAGACAGGGTTTCACACTGAATCTGGAACTTACCAATTGAGTAAGACTAGCTGGCCAGCAAGCCCCAAGGATCCTCCTGTCTCTGCCTCCCAGTACTGGAATTACAGACACGCCATCATTCCTGGCTTTTAAATGGGAGCAGGTATCTAGACTGAAGTTTCATTTTTGTGCAGCAAGTGCTTTACCCACTGAGCCATCTCTCCATCCCCAAAGTGGTAATGACTCTTAACAGGGTAATCCTCAGAAATCGGGAGGTAGATAGGAGCACGATTCCTTTGAAGGTTTTTAACAAGACAGGAGAGCTTATCCTCACATACATGGTGAAGAAGTGAAGGCAAGCTTTAGAAGGGTAATGTACACTGTGGATTGGGTTTTCAAGAGGGAAAAGATACAGTCAGATGGATAAAATGTACCAAGAATCTTGAATGGGGCTGGAAGAGAAAAACCACGTGCTGATAATTGTAGTGGCAATCTTGACTTGGAACCCACCCTTCCTTTGTAATTTTATCCCAGCTGGGATTGTTGAGATTACTTTTACCCTGCCTTAGAAGCCATCTATAATCATGGACATGGTGACAATTATGGTGTGTTCACAACACGATGTCTCACATTTGTTCGGTACATACTTACTGTGACCAAACATTGTGTGATGCTGTCTTTGAAAAAAAATGAACATCTTTGTCAGAAGCAGCTGTGAACACTCTTGAGACTGAGCTTGTTGAAGTTGCCCCACAGAAGGAGGGGGATGGGAGGGTTGTCACAGGTGCCCCCTGTGTCAGCTGTCCACAATGATGAATGAGGTCTCATGGTTTCAGGGGAAGGAGAGAGATAATGTGGAATATCATGGGATGGGTAGATCATGTATGCAGCTCTGGGGAGGGTGTGTTCCATGCTATGTCTGCTTTGGGGCTTCCATGCTCCTGTAAGTAACCTCTCTCCCATGTTCTTTAAGGAATTCCAGTAAACTCATTGATTTGTAGGTAGAATTTTGGTGGAATGTTATTTTAGTCTCTTGGGGTCTCTAGCCTGTGAGGAGCAAGCGCTTGTTGGTTTCTCCCCAGAAAATAACTTCCCTCAGCAACAAGGCATGGAACTTTTAAAGTACTATCTCGGTCATCACACTTCAGCATTCATTGCACTTACTGTAAAAGACTCCTTGGATCTGTGAAATGGATCAGCAGTTAAAGGGGCTTGCTTGCAAAGCCCTATGGTTTATGTTCAATTACCAAGCCATCAATGTAAGCTGGCTACAAGAAGTGGTGCTAGTGTTTGGTATTTGTTTGCAGCAGCAAGAAGCCCTGGCACAATCATACATATTTACACACAAATAAAAAACATTCCTGGTTAAAACTGCTGGGCCTCCCCTAGAGTTTGATTCAACAGCTGTCATGGAGGCCTGATTATTTATGTGTTTCTGACCATATTCTAGGTTATCCTGATACTGCTGGTCTAGGGGCCACACTTTGAGGACCCTTACATGTGAATAGAATAGACTCAATGTCAAGGCCCTTGTAAGACATAAATACGATAATTACTGATATTATTTTCTCTTTGTATTACAGATAAGGAACCCAAGCTTGGAAAGGTTAAATAACTTTAGAGTCACACAGCTGGTCAATGGCAGAGTTGTCAGATTCAAGTTCATCAAACTTAAAAGTTGATTGTAATCCCTTTGTGCAAGGTCCTCAAAATGTGGGTACATCAGAATCAATGGGGAAACTTACAAAAATTCAGTCACCTGAGATCTACCCCTATATACTAAATCAGATTTCAAAGTAGGTGGGGCTATTATCTGACATGCTTCTCAGGGAAAATATATATAGCTCTTCAGAAACAAATATACTATAGCTCTTCAGAAACAAGAACAACAAGGACCAAGTTCAGTTCTGAGAGCTCATAATTCTGAGAGTGGACCCAGCAGTATTTAACAAGGAGCTGTTTATTTTTATTTTATTTGCATGTGTATTGGTATTCCAAGGGTTTCTTGCTGCTTCAACACCTGACACTTGCAGTCTTATTGTGTCTGGCATTTGGATTCTATTTTAGTAACCTTTTGGGAATTAAAAGAATTGCTGAACCTTTGGTCCTTCCATGAGAAAATCTGGTTTACTGAAGCTGTAGGGGGGGGCAGGAGGTAATTGGGATTGTTAAATACTCCCCAGGAGGTAGTTGGGATTAGTAATTGGGATTGTTAAATACTCCCCAGGTGATTCTAGTGTGTAGCTTGGCCAGTGTGAGAACCACTGCTCTTAGAGATAGTCTCTTGAACTTGACTGATTGCTCATTTCGTCAAAGCACTTGATAATGAATTCATTACACAAAACAGGCTACTTCCAGAAAGACTCTACAGTGGGGTTTTGTATTCATTCATTCATTCATTTTTTGAGGCAGAGTATCATGTAGCCCAGGTTGGCTTCACATTTACTAGAAGATGACCTTGAACTCTTAATTCTCAGATGGAATTCTACCTCCCCAAGTGCTCAGATTAGAGATGTCTGCCACCACACTGGACCCTGTTTGTTTTTGAAACAGGGTCTTGCTAAGTAGCCCAGACTGGCCTGAAATTTACTATGTAGCCCAGGCTGGTCTGGAACTTAAGATCCTCCTGAGTGCTAGGATAAGAAGACACCTAGTGGCCAGCAGCCAGCAGATTTTCTAAGGAATTCTGCAGGTAGAAGTTTGGTTTTAGTTTGAGTTTAGTTTTGTCATTTGGTAACTTGCTGTGACCTTGAATGAGTCATCAAAACTGTGCTGGGTCTGTTTCCCCATGTTAAGATGGTGTAGGTGTAGAAACACTAGAGTAGACAGGGAAGGAAAAGTAATAGAGAGACTGTAGAATTCATTCTTTTACCAGAAATAAGGAATTGATAACCATAGCAGAGGCTCAGGAGAGACTAGGGTGACTGGCACTGATGGCCACAGTGGGCTGATTTTCAGCCACGGCAGAGTCCTGGGGAGCTGGAAGAGTCCCTGCCAGAGCTGGGAGCCACACCAGGAATCAGGAATTCGCAGGAGATACATAAAACAAAGCAGCAGGGGAGCTCTGCACTCATCAAGGAGACCCCCCAGCAATCTGCCAGGGAAAGTTCACTGGAGACAGGGTGGGGAACCAGCCATCAGTGCATCCACACCACCCATGCTGGCCCAGCAGCAGATGCTATGCTGACACCTGCAGCTCCAGCAGTGTGAGCCACAGGACCTGAGGAAAAGGCAGTGGCTGACAGCGTCTTCGCAGAGGTCAAAACAATAATCTTAAAGTTTGGGAAGGGGTGCTGGGGAGAGATGGCAGAATATCCAAGGGGAGGAGGCGGTGTGTGGAAGCAGGAATGGTCCACCACAAACTGGGCCAAGGAGAGCCTAGAAACTCTGCCCCTAGTGGGGGAGGTAGCAATTCAGATCTGCCTGCTGTAGGCTGGTGAACAATCACCGGACTCTTGAGTCAGGGCACTGCGGCTGTGTCTACTGCTGTGACCCAGTGGGGGAAGGGGCCTATGTGGTGGCTCTAAGCCTAAGCAATCAGGTACAGGGGGAATCCAGTTAAAGATCTGATCCTGCTTGGGGGCAGGACACCCAGATAGGAAAGATTTCTGTTTTAGTTCAAATCTGGTCATCGCTCTGTTGGGGGCAGGGCATGCTGAATAGCACTCCCCAGTGGGCCTGGGTTCAACCCTAGCTAGAGACCAATAGATCACTTTCAGGTACCTGCCAGCACCTGCCAGGGGGGTTATAGGGGGATCTCTCCAACCCAACCAACCAGTGGGGATTCTGAGAGGAAAGAGGAGCAAGTAGATAACCCCTGAACACCCCTGAGTCTCAGTAAGAAGACACAGTGGAGTCCACAGACAGAGAAGAACTCTGACCTCTATACCATATTACATACCAGATGCCAACCCAGAAGGGCTGGCACTCCTATAACCACAGCAACTAATGCATCTGTGGTTACAATGATATCCCAAACCCTACTGGTACACAGAGCACTCATTGCTTACCCAACAAAATCTAAATTGACCACAAGTAAAAAAATAAAAATAAAAAAAAACTCTACCCCTACCCAGATATGGGCAGAAACAAACAGAAAAAAAAAAAACCCACAGAAATTAAAGCTGGAACTCCACAACCCAGGACCCCTAGTCCCACAATGAAACAGAAAAGTGACAAGTAGAGATAACAAAAATACAATCCCAAAGTGAGAATAATATAACTTTTAACCACAATTGCAAAGCAAACATGATGCAGTTAATGGCTGATATGGAAACTATGAAAAAAGACATAAATGAGATGAAGCTCACCAACACAAACATAGACTTCAGGCTGAATTTAATGGAGAGAAATATGAATGACTTCAAAAACACATTAAGTGAATTGAAGGTGAAACAACTATGGGAGGAGCTAGACAATCAATTGATTAAGTTTGATGAGGATTTAACCAAACTTAAAAATGATTTTCAGGAAACATTAGGAAAAAAAAACAAGTCTAGACTAAAAATTAGAACTCACCAAAGAATTGGAGACTATGAATAAAAATATTGCAGAAACCAAAATGAAACAGAGATTGTAAAAACCTCCTTTGAATCCATTAGTTTCAGAGTTGATAACCTGGAGGAAAGATTCTTGGATCTCAAAGACAAGACAGAAGGAATTAATAAGGATTCCATAGGTTTCAATAATTTTAAGAAATTGTGTGAACAAGATATGAAGGACCTATGGGATACCATAAAGAGAAACAATCTTAGAATCATGGGGATTCGAGAGGGAGAAGAATCCCAGGCCAAAGGCAGAGATAATATTTTAACAGAATTATTCAAGAAAACTTCCATTATCTTACAAGAGAAAGTTCCATCCACATACAAGGGGGCCACAGGACTCCTAGCAGACAAGACCTTAGGAACTCTCCAAGACATATCTTAATTAATATGCCAAACATAGAAAGTAAAGAGAAAATACTCAAGGCTGCAAGAGAGAAAAATATCATCACATATAAAGGCAAACCCATCAGCCTTAACCTCAGATTTCTCATTAGAAACCATGAAAGCCAGAAGGGTATGGAATAATGCTCTGATAGGCCTAAAGAAGTATGGCTTTCAACCTAGACTACTGTACCAAGCAAATCTATCCCTCATAATAGATGGAGAATTGAATGTGTTTCATGAAATAAGCTAGCTCTATGATTATCTGAACACAAAGCCAAACTTACAGAAGATACTACAGGAGATATTCCACACGGAAGAGATAAGTAATCTACCTCAGAAGAGTAATAGAGAACATGCACAGTAAGCAAAATCAGTGTGCTAATAATAACAGTACAGGCATCAATCCCCATAAACCCTCCAACATGGCAGGGTTTAAAGCAGACCTCATAGTTATAATTCTGAATATAAATAGACTTAACTCGCCTATAAAAAGACACAGACTAGCAGGTTGTATCAGAAAAATGGACCCTTCCATCTGCTGCCTTCAAGAAACACACCTTACCTCTACAGATAGTAATCTCCTTAGGGTAAAAAGATGGAAAACAGTTTTTCAGGCATGTGGAAATAAAAAGCAAGCAGGTGTGGCTACATTAATATCTGACAAAATAGACTTTAAACCAAAATCAATTAAAAAGGATAATGACAGCCACTTCTTAATCATCAAGGGAATGATCCAACAACAGGATGTCACTATCATTAATATGTATGCATGAAATTCAGGGTGCACCGCAATTCATTAAGCAAACCTTACTCAAAAATAAAACAGAAATAGGCTCTAATTCCATCATAGTAGGAGACTTTAATACACCACTATCATCTCTAAACAGATCATCCAAACAGAAGGTCAGCAAGGACATAATGGAGCTTAATAACACCATTAACCAGTTAGGAATGACAGAACATTCCATCCCAAGGACACAGAATTTACATTCTTCTCAGCAGCTCATAGAACATTCTCCAAAAAGACCACATATTAGGACGTAAAACATCCCTCAACAAATTCAGTAAGATTGAAATAGCCCACTGTATCATAACAGACCTCAATGTGTCAAAGTTAGGAATTAATAATGGAAAGACCAGCAGAAATTATACTAACTACTGGTGATCAAAAAATATGCTTTTAAACAATGAGTGGGTCATTCAAGAAATCAAATGGCAAATTGAAAATTTCCTAGAAGTAAATGATAATGAAAACACAACTTACCAAAAGCTGTGGGACACTATGAAGGCAGTCCTGAAGGGGAAAATCATAGCACTCAATGCCTTCATAGAGAAGACAGAGAGATCTCAATTTAATAATCCAACCACTCAACTAAAGACATTAGAAAAATAGGAACAATCCAACTCGAGGCAAAAAGAAACAATTAGGATCAGAGCTGAGATTAATGAATTGGAAATGAAGAAAACAATTTAAAGAATAGACAAAAACAAAGGGTTGGTTCTTTGAAAAAATAAACAAGATTGACAAAACATTGGCCAATCTAATGAAACGACAAAAAGAGAAGGCCCAAATCAACAAAATCAGAAATGAGAAGACAGAGGTCACAACAGACCCCAATGAAATTGTAAAAATCATCAGGGCATACTTCAAAAACCTCTACTATACAAAACTGGAGAACTTGGAAGAAATGGATGAATTCCTGGACACCTACAACCTGCCAAAGCTTAGCCCAGAGCAGATGAAGCTCCTAAATAAACCTATCACATCCACAGAGATTGAAAATATAATCAAGAACCTCCCCAAAAGGAAAAGTCCAGGACTGGATGGATTCTCAGCTGCGTTCTACCAAACCTTCATCAAAGAACTGAAACCATTCTTTCTGAAGCTATTTTGAGGGATAGAAAAAGAGGGAAGGCTTCCAAACTCCTTCTATGAAGCTAGCATCACCCTAATCCCCAAAACAGACAAAGATACAACAAGAAAAGAAAACTACAGACCAATATACCTGATGAACTTAGATGCTAAAATCCTGAACAAAATCCTCACAAACTGGATACAACTCCACATATTATCCACTTTGATCAAGTTGGCTCCATCCCAGGTAGCAGGGATGGTTCAGTATAAGGAAGTCAATTGATGCAGAGAAGGCCTTTGACAAAATTCAACACCACTTCATGTTTAAAACTCTGGAAAGACTAGGCCTAGATGGCTTATACCTCAACATAATAAAGGCAATATACAAGACCTCTGAAGCCCTTAATCATATTTAATGGGGGAAAGGCTCAAGGAGTTCCCACTTAAATCAGTAACAAGACAGGGGTGTCCACTCTCACTATTGCTCTTCAAAATAGTGCTGAAGATTTAGCCCAAGCAATAAGACAGGAGAACAACATAAAAGGGATACAAATTGGAAAGGAAGAAGTCAAACTATCCCTTTTTGCAGATGACATGATCCTATATATATCAGACCCAAAGAAGAGTATGAGTAAACTCTTGAAGGTGATCAGCTCCTTCAGCAAATTGGCAGGATACAAAATTAACACACAAAAATCAATAGCCTTCCTTTATATAGATAATATTCATGCAGAAGAAGACATCAGAGTGACTGTCCCATTTTCAATAGCCTCAAAGAAAATCAAATACCTGGGAATATCATTAACCAAGGAATGAAAAAGACTTGTATAATGAAAACATTAAGACACTCAAGGAGGAAATTGAGGAAGATGTGATAAGATGGAAAGATATGCCATGCTCTTGCATTAGAAGAATTAATATAGTAAAAATGGCAATCCTTCCAAAAACAATTTATAGATTCAATGCCATGCCAATAAAAATCCCAATGTCTTTCTGCACAGACATAGAAAAAATAATCTCAAAATTTATATGGAAGAGCAAAAGGCCCCAGATGGCCAAATCTATCTAAAGTAAAAACAACTTTAGCAGGAGGTATCACCATTTCTGATCTAAAAACATACTACAAGCCATAATAACCAAAACAGCATGGTACTGGCATAAAAAAAGATAGACCGATGGAACAGAATTGAGGACCCTGCTCTTAGTTCAAGTAACTATAGTCACCTGATCTTTGACAAAGGTGCCAACAAAGTTCACTGGCATAAAGATAGCATCTTCAACAAATGGTGCTGGACAAATTGGATAAACACGTGTAAAAAATGAAAATAGATCCACTCCTTTCTCCATGCATAAAAATTTACTCCAAATGGATCAGGGACCTCAACATAAGACCTGAAACCCTGAAAACCCTGGAAGAAAGATAGGAGGAACAGTACATGAGGTAGGAGTAAGTAAGGAAAAACTTCCTGAGCAAACAAACATCCAATAGACCAGGAAGTGCCACAATCACTTAACCAATGGGACCTCATCAAGCTTAAAAGCTTCTGTACAGACAAACATGCCATACTCAGAGCCAATAGACCACCATCAAACTGGGAGATGATTTTTGCCAGCTATAACACAGACAGAGGCCTAGTATCTAGAACTTACAAAGTACTCATAAAAATAAATAATAAAAAATTAAACAGCCCCTCACAAAATGGGGTATTGATGTCAACAGAGAATTCACAGAGGAGGAAACACAAATGGCCAATTCTCACTTCAGAAAGTGTTCATCATCCCTAATCATCAGGGAAATGCAAATCAAAACTACAGTGAGATTCCGCCTTACTCTAAAATGTCAATCATCAAAAAATCCAGCAACAGTAGTTGCTGGCAAGGATGTGGGGAAAAAGGAACCCTCATTCACTGCTGGTGGGACTGCAAACTCATCCAACCACTATGGAAAGCACTGTGGAGACTACTAAATAGAATGAATATAGAGCTACCATTGGACCCAACTATCCCTCTACTAGGCATCTAGAAGTCACACCTCAGCACAGAGACATTTGCTCAACCATGTTTATTGCAGCTCAATTCATAATTACCAAGAATTGGAATCAACCCAAATGTCCATCCCTGGATGAATGGATATCAAAGTTGTGGTACATTTACATGATGGAATTCTATGCAGCAGAAAGGAAAAATGACATAATGAAGTTTAAAGAAGAGTGGACAGATTTGGAGCAGATATTACTTAGCGAACTCACAAAAGAACAGAGAGTCAAATGGTGCATATTCTCCCTCATATGCAGTTCCTAATCAGATTAAGCTTAAACTCTAAACTAACCTGTCAGGGGAAATGAGAGGCTGTGTAAGAGATGGAAGGAATGGGGGAGGGGAGGGGGAAGAAGGGAAGAGGACTTATACAATAAGCTAAATAAATAATAAATTGAACTTATAAAATCCTTACTTTCATACAGTTAGCTTGTAAGGAATAAAAATGGGCATCACCTTGTAACAGGGGCCGTGAATAGAAGGGGAGGGAGCCTAACCCCATGAAAAATAGATCAGACCTGCAATTCCCAGTCCCAGTCATGGGTTCCTTCCCACACTGAACTGTTGATCAAAGTGACCTAAATGGTCCCTAAAACAAGACAGGTTTCTGTCAAAGTTCTGGAATACCCACCCCAGGCCAAAGGTAAGATCCTATTGCTGAAGAAACCACAGAAAGTCGTCAAACAACAAGCAAACCTGAAGGATCCAGAATGGTAACCAGCCCCCAGAGGGTAGCAAGTGCAGTGCTGGAAGGTGCTGGATAAGCAGCCAGGGGAAATTGGTCAATGGTATTTGGAGAAATCAGAAACCACTGATATATAAAATGCAGACTGTTACCATAAGAAGGCTGAACACACTCCCCTTTGGAAGAGAACAGCGAGCCAAGAAGAGATCACTTGGGCAATAGAGGTGCCAAAACTGGGGGAAGTAATAAACAGCTTTCAAATTGGCCAAGAAATCCACTCAGTGACAAGGAACCCTTAACTAGAAGTGGGACCTAGCTCAAAACCCTATGGGAACCAACAACCTGGGCTCCAAGGAGAATTCCCATTACCAGAGAACTACAGAGAGGCTAATCCCAATAGAATCTTGTCAAATTAGAAATGTGTATCTCATTTAACCTACTCTGATCTCACTCTCTGATGGAGACTCTGTTTGTATTTTTCAGAAGGCAGTGAGAGAGCCGTGGTCATGCTAATGCCACCAAAGAGCCACAGGCAGATTGCTGATACCCCGGGAAGAGATGAACCTCCCCAGGCCTATCGTTTGGACCCTAAATGATACCCTTGAGAGAGTGGTGGGATAAGCAAGAGACCTATAACCACAGCCAATCTGTCAACCTAGGATAAATCAATGGGATAGACATGGATTTCCAATACATCCCAAAGCAGAAGTACGGAGTATCTTAAGATCTCCACAATAAAGAAGACTTAAAACTCACCCACCAAGACTCAGAGAACTCAGCAGAAGAGGGGGTGGGAAGAATGTGAGAGCCATGGTGGGGGAGAATACCCAGAGACATTGCCCCCCTTAGCAACAACACACAAAGGTGGGAAGACCTGGTTGACTACTGTCACACAGGTTGATCCAACATGCCCACTGAGGAGGATATCCAGTGTGTAGGGGACAGGGAGGAGGGAAATGGGATACCAACACAATATTTGCCCATACAATGTATCTAATTTTGAATAATAAAGTATATATATATAATGAGAATAATGACATGAATACATACTCTATCCATGCAAAGCATTATTGCCAATATTAAATAAGACTATATCACTTTAAGGCCATAGAAACTCTTAAACAAATATAAAGGGTTATTTTTTTCTTCTGTTTAAAGAGACTTCTCATCAAGGATCCAAGCTAGCTGACTATAAATGAGGCGACTAAATTTCCTTTATGACATAATGCCCAGCTTATATTCAGGTAATAATGTCTGATGTATTTCCTTGGATTTTTTTGGGGACGGTATAAACAGAGACAAAATTCTTTTTTATATCATTGGCATGCTTTTCTGTAAGATCAAATTATGGGCAGGCCTAATGTACTGAGCATGCTTAATGCCAGTTTATTGTGGCTTGTATGACATATCACCATCTGAAAAGCCATCACAGAGGAAAAAAATCATTCACAGTCTAATTTAAATAATGGCTGCATCTTTGCAATGATGACAGACTGTGACAGCATATAGGTTTTAGATGGCGACTCCTGCACTTTGTGAAAACAGATCGGCTGCCAGCGGAGCTACAGTGATTGACCCTCGTGTATCTGTGCATTTTTTAAAAAGGGAATTGGGGATAGCTGCCATTACAACCAGGTAGGGTTTGATGACTGTACCTTTTAAGTGATTTTGTTTCTTAGTATCATCTGCTTGTCAAACACCATGTCCTGAAGCCTCATTTCCCACTTTTAAATTCCCATGATGTCTCCTTGGAGAACCAGTGTAAGAAAATCAGGGGCGCTGAAGGAATATCTCTGCCTGAGGATAGAAGTGGGACACTTGCAAACTATTTTCTCCACGCATTCCTTGGCAACACACTGACTTAGAGGGATCAGGGGACACAGAAAAGGAAGGTTATGGAATAAATTAAAGGAGCCATTTCCTTTGCCTCTACAATGATAAATTTTCCTAGCCCTTTCCTCCAAAGGTGAGACAGAGTGAAGTGGTTTGAATGACAAATGTCCCCCATAGACCTATGTATTTGAATACTCGATCCATTCCAAGTTTAGGAAGTGGAGTCTTCTTGGAGGAAGTATGTCACTGGCGAAGAGGGCCTTGAAGTATTATATTCTAGCCCTGAGGGTTCTCTACTTCCTTCCTGCTGATGTGAGAGTGTGATGCCAGCTTGTCTGCTCCTGCCAGGCTTTCCCCACCATGACAACCTTGACCTCAAAACTATGGGCTGACCACACTCACAGATTCAGTGGAGGAGGGATTTGGGAGAGATTATGAACATGGTATATTTCTATATTTATGGAGGGTGTCAATAAAAAGTTATATAAAAAATCCTTGTGTTGAAAATAAACCCTTTCCTTCTCTAAGATGCTTCTGGTTGGGCATTTTGATGCAGCAAAAATGAAAAAGTAACACATACACCTTACTTTTGTGTAACACAAGTCAAGTTAGTCAAGGTACACTCTTCTGAAAAAGAAAATCTGCTTCCAAATGTTCTATTATGTCTGTCCACAGATACAAGAGTTATTGAAATAGGTGCTTATTTCAAATTTCTGTTTAAACTCTCTTTGCTAAAGTTCATAGAAACTGTTAACAATAACCACTTTTAGATTATAAGATAGAAAGTATTTAATTTCCTGTTTCTGTAAACTGAATAAAATATCAAATGCTAGTATAATAAAAAATGTGAAACATATAAATCAATAACTTTAGGTCTGGGGAGATGGCTCAATAGTTATAGGCACTTACTTGCAACACCTACTCGGGTTGGCCAAGGTTTGATTCCCCAGTTCCCACATAAATCCAGATGCACAAAGTGGCAAATGTGTCTGGAGTTTCTTTCCAGTGTGGCAAGAGGCCCTGGCATGCCTATTCTCTCTGTCTCTGCTCATAAATGAATAAATGTATTTAAAAATTTAAAACTTTAGAGTGAAAGATATCAACCACACATGAAAATCAAATATGACGTTGTCTATAGCTTTCTTTTACTGTGTTGGTATGTGTGGCATGCATACATCTATGTGTGTTCACATGTGTGTGGATGTACAAGTGCAGGTGCATACGTGCATGAGTGCACGTGGAGGTCAGAAGTTACTGTCTTGTGTCTCCCTTGATCTCTCTCCACCTTATTTACTGAGACAGGGTCTATTACCTGAACCCAAATGTCAATGACTAGCTAGTCTAGCTAGCTATATAGCTAGCTCCAGGGACCCCTGTGGTCCGTGGATTACTTGGGAGGTCATTGTACACTAGCACTCCGGTTCATCCACCGAGCTGGGTGGGCAGAGTCTTGGGACAGCGGTAGGCTGAAGGGCATAGCCACCTGGGAGAATGTGGCAGTGGACAGCTCTCATTTATTGTACAGATAAAGGTTGTTAATATAGAGGAAAAGGCAGAGGTAGGGGCATAGGCAGCAAGGGGATTGGTAGAGGCACATTAGTCTGTTGTTGCAGTCAGCTTTCTAGTTGCTGCGCAGGAAGAACCCAAGCAAAAACGGCTTGTGGAGGAATGGGTTTATTGGCTTATGGACTCTGGGTCCGTGGGTTACTTGGGGGGTTGCAGCGCGCATCAACCCCCTGTTCACCCACGGGAACTGGGTGAGCAGAGGCTTGGAATAGCCGTGAGCCGGCGAGAGATGCGACTCTCGGGAGACTGCGGCAGTGGGCAGATCTCGAAACTTTATTCTCACATCTAACTTTATATACAATCTAGGGATGGGCTGCATCGC
>PVHP010027024.1:0-24194 GCA_004024765.1 Zapus hudsonius | reverse complement strand
TTCCAAGGCAAGCCTGGGCTAGAGTGAGACCCTACCTTGTGTAAAAAATCAAACTAGAAGAGGGATTAGCTAGAAAGAAGAAGGGGTTCGGTGTCAAGAGGACTGGCGGAGGGGACAAAAGAAAGTAATGGCAGGGCATTATGGTCAAAATACATATGTATATTTTTGAAAATTATAAAATATTTTAAGAATTCAAAAAAATCAAATCTTTTAACTCAGATAACACTTCTGGGAAATCTTATTAAAGGAAACAAATGAAATGAAGATATAAATTTATGAATCAAGTTATTCATTAATGTTTACAATACTATTTTTTTTGCACTATTGAAAATCAAACCCAGGGTGTCCTTGTACATGCTGAACACATGGCCTACCACTGAGCTCCATGTCTATTCTAGCAATAATACCAAATTTTAAAAACATCTAAGTGCTAAACAGGAGACCAGATAATCTAATTATGGGTTTTTAATGTGCTATTAGATTACTATATGTATATGTGATGGTTAGGTTTTGTTGTCAACTTGATCTTTTCAATTATCTTGGGTGGGTCTCTGAGGGTGTTTACAGGAAGGCAGCCTCTCAGCAAGGGGCAGGATGTAAAGAAGCTCAAAGAAGCTAGAAGTAAACATCCTTTCCTGTGTGGGCCACACAGGAAGGAAATTGCAGAGATTCAGGAAGCCATTAAGTCTGGGATAGGGTTAAAAGACTCTACCCTAAGCCTATATAAAGGGGAAGAAATTCTCTCCTTGGTGCACCCCCATCCCCACTGCCTGTTCCCTGTCCTGGGTGTGTGTTGTAGGTGATGGGTTTTTCTCTCTGCTTGGACTTATGAAAGAGGGCCAACCTCTTTCACTGTTACGGAACTTCCCCTCAATCTGTAGTTTCAATAAATATGTTCTGGGCTGGAGAGATGGCTCAGCGGTTAAGGCACTTGCCTCCAGTGCCTAAGGCCCCGGGTTCAATTCCCCAGGACCCACATAAGCCAGACCCACAAGGTGGTGGTCTTGGTTCTCTCTCTCTCTCTCTCTCTCTCTCTCTCTCTGCTTGAAAATGAATAAATAAAATATTTAAAAAATAATTGGATGGATTTATACTATGTAGAAATTTAAATAAATAAATAAATAAATAAATAAATAAATAAATAATGTTCCTCCCCCAAATTGTGCCTGGTTTGAAGATTCATCCCAGCAGTGTGTGGCTGACTGATTTGGTACAAGGAGTGGGGTGATTCGCTGAGACGAATCTTGCCATGTGGATTCTGATCTTCTGGAACTTGTGTGCTGGAGGAATGGACATGGACTTGGTACTTGCAACTTTCAGAGTGGTAAGCCAAGTTTTATAAACTATTCTAGTGAGAATTTGGAAATGCTCAGTGCAGAGAGAATTTCATTTGGAGCCTTGGCTTGTGAAATTTCTATGGGGAAGGAAAGACTGCAGAAAACCTTAATAGAAGTATGTGCCTGGGTCAAGGGATAGATGTATCCTACTGCCCATGCCCAGAGAGTTTGATCAAAGTTAAATTTAAGTAATGGACTGTGTGCTTCGCTATGAATATGGGACTGAGGGTTTAGGATTCATAGTTTAAAAAATACCTCAAAGTTTAACTTACTGGCAGAGACTGACTACTGATTATGGCCCAACTGCTTTACATTGAAGCAATGGAGATATTCCTGAGGTGTTTCCACCCAGGAAGGACAGAAAGATGGACTGTGCAAACTCTTTGAAAAGGAAATCACTGAAAGAAAGGAATCTGCTCTTCAAAGTTAAGTTTATTTTGCCCCTGAATTAACAACACAGCTGTGACCTGCATACCTCGTATTGCTTTTGGAAGCATGAAGAATGCATGCATGGAGTGGGTCTTGAAGTGTACATGGTTCCAGGAGCCACTGCTGAGATGCAGTATTTGGAAAAGGGTGTGAAATCCCTGATTGGCAAGTGAAGCCATTGGAAGGTGGAGCGTGGTTTGCAATGGAGACCCAAAGACATTTTGGACATCAGGACTTTGCAAGGGCTACCATGGAGTGCTGTTGCCTTGGGATGGAAGTTTTCCCAGGTACTCAGCCAAGCTGGAGGGACAAAATCACAAAATCCGGAGACTGTCAGTCACCAGTTGTGGTATGGGACTTAAACTGCAGATGTGGATGTTTGATGATATTTGTTGAGTTTGCATTGGCCCTGTCTTTCCTTGTTATACCTCATAGCAGTTGAAAATGTTTGCTCTGTTCCATTATATGTTAAAAGCATGATGTAAGGAGATATGATTTCATGTCAAATTGACAAGGGGTGGACTTGTGATGGTTAGGTTTTGTTACCAACTTGATCTTTTTAATTATCTTGGTGGGTCTCTGAGGATGTTTACAGGAAGACAGCCTCTCAGTAGGGGGCAATATATAAAGAAGCTCAAAGACTTCCTTTCCTGTGTGGGCCATGCAGGAAGGAAATTCCAGAGGCTCAGGAAGCCATTAATTCTGGGATAGGGTTATAAGACTCCAATCTAAGCCTATATAAAGGGGAAGAAATTCTCTCCTTGGTGTAACCCCCTCCCCACTATCTGTTCCCTGTCCAGTGTGTGTCTTGTAGGTGATGGTTTTTTCTCTCTGCTTAGACCTGTGAAAGAGGGCTAGCCTCTTTCACTGTTATGGAACTTCCCCTCAATCTGTAGTTTCAATAAATATACATTCCTCAGCCAAATTGTGCCTGGCTTGAAGATTCATACCAGCAGCGTGTGGCTGACTGCAACTGTATATTATTATTATATATGCATATTATCATTCTATTATATACCGAGTCTACTCTCAATCATAAATTCAATACTTACAAATTGGCTTACTTGCTAAAATTTATTAGTAACCCTGTCCTAGTCTATTTTGCATTGTTATAGACAAATTCCTGAAGCTGATGTTCATATATTTGGGGCCAAAAGACCAGGACTGGATGGATGGTATCATAGCAGAAATGCATGTTATGGTAAAAAGTAGGAAGATACCAGGAAGGGGTTGTGCCTTCCATATAACAAACCTTCTCTTATGGAAACTAATTTTCTTACCAGAGTTGATTTCAGGTAGGAAAACTAATCAATTCATAAGTGTGGAGTCCTCATACTCTAAATATCTTATTATTGAGGTTTTTTTTTTTTTTTTTTGGTTTTTTGAGGTAGGTTCTCACTCCAGTCCAGGGTGACCTGGAATTCACTATGTAGTCTCAGGGTGGCCTTGAACTCACTGCTATCCTCCTACCTCTGCCTCCTGAGTGCTGGGATTAAAGGCGTGCACCACCATGCCCAGCTGTCTAAATATCTTTTTTAATTGATATCAAAATGATATACATTGTATGAGCAAATATTGTGTTTGTATCCCCTTTCCCTCCTCCCTGTCTCCCATACACTGGGTATTCTCCTCAGTGGGCATGCTGGATCAATCTATAAGGTAGGGGATTATGTATAGCACAGGAGGCAGCCAGCTTCCCACTCCCTCCCCTCCACATTTTCTGTGTTGTTGCTGAGGGGAGTAATGTCTCTGGATATTCTCCCCCACCATGGCTCTTACAGTCTTTCCACCCCCCTCTTCCACTCAGTTCCCTAAGTTATGGTGGGTGAGTTTTAAGTCTGCTTTATTGTTGAGATCTTAAGGGTCTCTGGACTTCTGCTTTGGTTTGTGTTGGATATCGTAGGCTCTTTCACTGCCTTCTGAAAAATACAAACAGAATCTCAATCAGAGAGTGAAATCAGTATAGGTTAAATGAGACAAACATTGCTATTTTGTCTAGATTCTATTGGGTGCAGCCTCTCTGCAGCTCTCTGGTAATGGGAATTTTCCCTTAGAGACTAAGTTTTTTGGTTCCCATATGGTTTTTGCCTGAGACCCAATTCCAGTTAAGGGTTCCTTGTCACTGAGTGGGTTTTGATTTTGTGTTGGTGAAGTAACATTTGGTGAAACCCTGGATAACTTCAGATGCCCTCTGTCTATCAGAATATCCAGCCTGGTACTTATATATTAGAAACTCAGCCTCATAAGTACCTTTAGGAAGGGGTAAGGAGATGAAAGCTGAATCAATTGCCAGTGGCTAATAGTACAGTAAAGCATACCTCTGGCTGAACTTTTATAAAAACCCCAAGGAATCAGGTTCAGGGAGATGGAGTTGGTGAGCAGAGCCATGGGTCACAAGCTGACCAGTATTCAACCACCAGGAGTGAGTCCTGAAGCCCCTATGCCAAGGCATCTTCTAGTCTCCACCTCATAGGCCTCTACCTGACTGAACATGTACATCCTTTATAATATTCTCTGTCACAAACCCCAGGGAGCCAGCTATATTCTTTTCTGAGTTCTGTGAGCTAGTCTACCAAAGTATTAAATTCAAAGGCAGAATCATGAGAACCTATACTTTATAGATGGTTAGGTCGAAGTCAGGGTGACCCTAGCTAAGCCTGTGACTGCCAAATGAGGCAGGTAACACTGAGCTCTTACCTATGGCATCTGGTGCCCTCTGGGAGGTTAGCATCAGAAATGAATCAAAGTGTAGGACAAGCAGCTGGTGTTCAAAGCATCAGAGAATGGAGAATTGGTGTAAAAAATCTGACAGTGTTAGAAGTTTTCAGGACAGAAAAAGAGATCTCAGAAACAACAGCTGATATGAAATTAAAGAGCAACTCTTCACACACATGACCAAAATATCATCTAGTTTTATGTTTTTATAGGGTCATAATATTTTTAATTGTTAATAGTGCCGTATAGGACTTCTACTCCTAATTCCAAGCAAAACATTAGAAACGCCTGAGTGTGGGATTTGCTTGGTTTTCTAAAGTCACTAACTTTACCATGAAAGGTTAGCACAACTCAATAGCAATTAAATTGTGCTTTAAACTCTGCTTAGATGAAGGGAGTAGGTAGAGGTACGCCTACAGTGAGACTTCCATTTGATTGTGTGCTTGGAGGAAGGCAGGGTTACAGTCCACATGCTCTTTGTTGTCTTTCTATGCAGAAGGCTGAGGCCCGAGTCTTCCAGGGAATCCTTCTCCTACATCTTGCCTGCCTGTGAATTATCCCAGCCCCAGCTGACGTCATGAAGTGTGGCTGATGAATATCTCCAAAATTGTTTATATCTCTAGGGTGAAGTCAGTGTGGGAAGTGTGATCATTTATGTGAGATAATTTGGAATATTTTAGAGATAACCAAGACAGGAGGGGGGGTTGGGCTTGGTTCATGCAAACCTATGACAGCAAGTCCAGCAAATTAAATTAGCTGACTGATCTTATTTTATTTAACACACACATGAATATTACAGTGGACACACATCAAGCCCAGACTTATCACATGACAAGGGAATTAACCACAGGTTCACCCAATAGGAGCAGATGCACTGCGTTGTTCTAACGCATGACTGCCTTCTTGTTTATCTAAGTGGCAGACGTCATGATGTGGGTCTTACATGAGGAACAGGATGGCCTGGTTTGGATTAACAATGGAAGATCTTGACAATAAAACCACATAGTTTAGGAGGGGCCTGAAGTGGATTGTGCACAACATAGCTCACAGGAATAAAGGAAACTGATTTCCTTTCTGTTCCCCCGGTAGTGGGGGTGCACCAGTTGGAGGCTGCATTGGAAAAGCCTGCTCCCTGGCCCCAGATATCTACAGGGGGATTCCCTCTGTCAGGTCCACTGAAAGTATTAGCATAATTCCTCAAGCTCAGACTCTCCAAGATACCTTGAGTTATTTATTAATATTTAAGGAGGTTATTTGGCATGAAGCTGGGTGTATAATTCTTAAAAGGAGCTGACAGCAGAATACATTTGTTAACTAGAAAGACATGTCTAAACTTTGCCAAAAGAAATACTGTGTGCAACAAACACACTTCATGCCTGCCCCCCTCTCGATTTTTCTGTATTTTTTTTTTTTGCTTCTCCTCAATATCCAATTATACATTCCGTCCTCTGTGTCTAGACTCATTTATGAATGAAATGCTAATGATAAAAGAAGGAAACACATTTGCAAAGACTCACCCTCTCTCTGCTGCTAGGGAAATCGCTTCAAGTTTAGAATTAATAAAGACCACCCCTACTGTCCTCCCATCTACCTTGTTTACATTGTGCTCATTTTCTTCAATTTAATGAGGTGATGAATAAATGTTCTTTACAAGGTAAAGGGGACTGTCAGGACTAGAGACAGGAGCTCTCTGTTCATTCATCCACCAGGTAAGGTACAAGCAGGCAAAATGCAAATCTGTCAGTAATCAGAAATGTGGCCTGGGGGAGGAACCTGGTGAGTTAATTTTTCCTGCCTGTTGCTTCTACCCTGGGCCTCTTCAGGAGGGGAAGGTAGAGTGCTAGTTACTGACTTCTTTCTTCCACACCACACTGTGTATGTAACACACATGCTAATGTGGGTCATTAGCAAGGCTACAGAAACCGACTTTCTGTACATTTGTTGGCTTGAAAGTGCTCACAGCAGCATCAAAATGAAATAAAGTTTAAACTATGACATCTAAAGATTCATGTTTACATATCAAAATCAGGAAAAGCAAGGGAATGACTGAATGTCACGATGGGGGTTAATTTTGAGGGAAAGGAGGGCCAGGATTAGGATGGAGCAGTTGGAAGGCTTTGGGGGCACTAGGAAAGGAAATGGAAGTTCACATTATAATAAATTGAATAAATGCTGTAGAAAATATTGCTAATGTCCAGGGTAGTTGTTCTGTTACCTGGAAGAGTGGACCAGTAGTCTGAGAGATATTGGTTGAGTTCTTAACCAATATACTGGGTACAACAGTGTGTTCAGTTTGTGAAATTTTTCTTCCAGCTGATGGGTTGAATGCATTATATATGTGTTGAATATATAAATCATATATAATGTGTGTGAGGAATATGTAAATTACATATTATATGTATAGAATATGTAAATTGTGCAACAAGCAAAGTATAAAAGTTCAGAGCAACATTTATTTATTAAGGCTGTGTTCCAACTCTATAATCTTTTATTACTTCCAAAGTAAAAAAAATCTCCCATTTTACTAAAATTTTCACTAGAAAAGTTTATTCAGCTATCAGTGCTACAAATTTTCCTGAGGTTGAGGGTGGAGAGATGATTTTACAAGATAGATTTAGAGAAAAAACATTTTTTTCTAGTGAATAAGATAAGAATTCCCCAGGCTACAACTTTCCATAAGTAGAAAAAGAGATGAAAAATTCTAGGCAGTAGGTCACGATAAATCCATAGCAGCTTCTTCGTTTTTGACCTTCCATGTGTTGGGCAAGCCAAACCCATTCAGTGAATGTGTTTTGATTGTTTTTCATTTTGCTAGTGGAATTTTTCTTCCTACTAGCTCTAAGCTCCTGTTAGGAATAAAGCCAATGGAGACATGATGGTAGCAGAATTTATTTCTTGTCATCCATTGAGGATGCCCCAGATTCAGAGTCTAGTTGGGCCTCCACCTCCTCTCTCCCACAACTGACTAACAAAAGGGAATTGCTTCTTGCTTAGAGCAGGGGAGGTTGAAGAAACTGGTTCTCTCTCTCTCTCCATCTCTCTCTCTCCTTCTCTGTCTTCCTCCCTCTCTCTGTCCATATAAATATGGATGGGTCTCCTGCTGCAAAATTAAGCAGGCAGATTAGAAGCCATATTGTAAGACAAAAATGAAAGATGGTGGCTGGGAGGGGGGATGGCATGAAGGATCATAGAAAGGGAGGGAAGGAGACAGGCGTGGAGAGATGTGAGAGACAGGGCGAGGGAGAGAAAGCCCCTTGGAATAATCTGCCTAGCAGAAGAGAGAGACACAAAGACTGTTGGAGTGATAATAGCCAAGGAAGTGGGAGGACTCCCCCGGGCATCAGGAAAATGAAGGTGGGAAGATGGCTTTTAATCATCACCTGAGCTAACAGCAAGAAGGGCGAGGGTTCTGAGTGACAAGAAGCTGCTCTTCCACTGAACCAGGATTACAGGATAGCTCCTCAAGAGGAGCCCAGCCCGGGTGAAGGGAAAGGAAATACAGTTTAGTGTAACATCCCCTAATTATTTACAGATGCTTCTGAAACTCCGAGTTGTCTCATCTGTTTAGCAGGGGGAAAACATAAATGGAAAAGCAGAGATTGGATCCCTCTGTCTGCTATCAATTAAATCATCAAAACAAAATTATCATTCAAATTACAATGTATCATTTCACTTTTAGAATATATGGGGGGAAGGCATCTATGCAACAGAAATCTGTAAGCCATCAAAGCAAAAAAGCAACATTAAAGTTCAATGAGCAGTTTCTTCATGCATGTTTTAATCTAGTTAAAAAAAATGGAAACCATGTTCACGTGGTCAAAATAACACTTGTGTCAAAGGAGTCTTTGAGGTTCAATCCAGTGAGACAGGCAAACGATTTTTGTGAAACCCCAAAATATTTTCAAGAGGGGAAAGGGCTCCCCAGAGATCCCCATACGGTGGCATTAGTGGGAGAGTATGAAGAAGGCAAGCTTGTTACAGGGAGAAAATATCAAATGCTCAACTTCTAAATGTGTGCTCTTCCATGATTATGTAATTGAGAACTGGTTTTTATTTGCTATTAATACTTGGAGTCTATTGTTTTCTCTCATGCATATGCTAAGCTTGCTTTGTATGAGGTTCTGTGTCATTGTGTCCTGCCATGTTAAAGTAATTATCTGTCTCTACAAAAGAGATTTATTGCCTTCATGAATCTGACCATACACACATCTTAAATAAATTAATGAACTGACAAACATAGAGCGCCCCATCATTCTAAGTAGCTGACAACATTTAAAAGGCAGTGGCATCCTTTTGAAAGAGATGAGCAGTTTTGGACGAGGAAAGGAAATTGTTCTCCCGAGTTGTTCCACAGGCATCCTAACCGGACCCGAGAGTTAAATCCTAGAATGATATTTCTAGTGCAGTTTTCTCAATACTGTTTGGTCAGAGCACCTTGGCTTGTTTCTGCCCAAAACACACATCACTCCCATGGGCTCAAGTGCGGGTTCCCTGGACTGGCTCAGCCACTTGATTCAAAACACACTGACCAGTTTGAATTAGTAATTTGATACCAGGCATGTGGATTTTTATTAGACATGAAAACTATGCTTATTCACCTAAGTGTGCAAAGGATTGGCAAGAAAAAAAAAAAAGCACCAGATAACCTCTAAACTGAAAGGCTTTTTTATGATAAAAACTAAGAGAACAATTGTATTTCTTTTTTCAAAAAAAAGATGTGATCTCATATTTTTTTGACTGAAGCTTTAATTTTGACTACTATTTAGGACTGATAAGTTGTCCCCTACTTTCCACAAAATTGAGTGGGATCATTTCTGTTTGTTTCTTTATAGACATCATTTAAAAAAAGGTTTATGAATAGGCACAGGAAAAAAAACTGAAAATTCTTGAGTGAAGAATGATTTTGACCTGATAAGGATTTTAACATGCTTGGAATGTTGGTAAAAATAGGCAGAATACGAGCTACCATATAGTGATTGTACTTTACAGAGCAGCAAACACACTATTTTCACACTGAATTTTAAGGCAATTAATGAACATAGCAAAGATTTGCAGATTATACCATCATGACATCTGATATCTGTGTTTAAAATTCTTGTAGGAAGCAGAAACTGTGTTCATTTTGGGGCCTCACAGGTCACCCTGAAATTAAAAAAAATATATTGTGACAACTGTCATGCTAGGTTTTATATCTGAATGATTCCCAAGCAAACACCTTGCCATTTCACAATTTTTTTTCCATGAACCAAACTTTTAGGGAAGATTTTTAAAACCCAATTCAGAGGACTTCTAAAGAAAATGTCACTAAAAACATTAATTTCTGTAAAACACAAATGTCTTCCACGTTTTGTGACTTCTCAAGGACTCTAGCAGTTTTCGAAACAGATTGCTTTAAGACATATTTAGTATAACTAATATGTGATCCACACATTTCTTAAAATAACATTCTAGAAAGTCAGTCACTGTTCCCCGTGTGCAGTAATACTTGAACCCGTCACTCACAATATTTAAAGTTTATGCTCTAATAGATTGTCAGGTTACTTTTGTTTTGAGACAAATGAATTCAAGCAACCTGTTGTACTTCTTTCAAACTTCAAAGCTAACTATTTCAGTAATGACTTGAAAAATAAAAGAACACAAAATTTATATTAATTAACTTAAACCCAATTTCCCTAATATACTGAAAAGGTTAAGTGCAAGTATTTCTCTATGGCATATTTAGCTATCATGATCCTAGATCACAAAGAGAAATTTCGAGCATGTGCTGTACGTTTAAAAGGTGGTAAATGCTGTTTACTTGCTAAGGGGTTTTTACATGCACCATTCATATTCTCCCTTTATGACCGTCCTATCATGATTAGCACCATCATCACCATGACCATCGGAACTGAAGTTTTCTGAGTACTTGCTGCATCCAGTGCCCTGCGCTGGGTGCTTGACGTGCACCGTTTCTCTTCTTCATCGAGTTCTTTCTTCCAGGAAAAAGCTATGAGATCATCACCTGATGAATAATGTCTTACTTAATGTGAAGGTGGTTCTAAGTGGGGGGTTATACCTCACCACGAGGGTCAACATATTTCATGCTGTTTGAATTAAAAAAAGAAAATGTCATTATAATTTTGTTTCATTGTTTGTTTTTAAATTTCTCCTGCCTAGCAGAGACACACTGCAGTTAGGAAGGGATGAGGGAGGTAGAATTGGAAATAATTGCATTTGGAGAAGGTAGAAGAATGATATAGATTTGGAAGAAGATAGTAATATTTTTAATAGAATGTTTTTGTTATAGCTTTCTTTTTACATGTAGAGGACTGTAACTTGTTGTGGTGTTATTTGAAATGGATTTCAGCAACTGTACTGCTCCCAATAATTAAACACACACAGAGAGGGTCTGCTGTTCTTAATTATAATGCATTTACTTCCCCTGAAAAAAAGATATTTTTATAGGAAATAAATGTTCCAACAGCATTAATACTGCCACTAAATTCTATGCATTTCAATTTTGTTTGTACTGCAATTTTAAGAGAAAGACAATGCCTGAAAAATATCTGACCATTATTTTATGATTAATGTTAAAGGATTCATTTCCATAAATGTAGGAATTCATTTTTTGATTTTTTTCAATATTCTTTCACAGATGAAACAATTTTGTGTCAAGCTAAATTTTAATTCTTTTAAAAAAGCAGAAGCTTTTAAGCCCCCCCAACTCACCATCTTTTAAGAAATGTCATTTAATATTTTTCACAATTAACTTTACAGAGGCAACTTGTGGATAACAAGGTACTCCTGAGAATTTTCTCTCATTAATATTTCTGGATATTCATCTCAGTATAAATGATTTTCTAAGAACCCCTTTTTCCTCCTTCCTCAGTTCTTTTGTTGGCTACTTCATCTTGGGATATACTTCATAAGTTTGGTTGGATTAAAAAAATGCCATTTTGTTGCAAATATACCTTAACTAAACTCTCCTTGGCCCAAGCCAGGTGGGTGAGAGTTCATTAGCTCCCAATGTCAAGGGAAGTGATATCTAGAAGGAAGTTGCATGACATCCAGTTTAGGAAAACACTTGACCATCTTCCTATCACTTGCCATTTTAGAACCCCGCTGGGAATGCTTTTAGAGGTCCAGTATTGCCAATGGCCCTTCTGTGGTCACTCTATTTCAATACTTAGGGACAGCAAGTAGTATCCATTTCGAGTTCCAAAGAACCCATTATGTGTCCTTCAACAATATCCAAACCCTGCTATGTACCAGAATCTAAACTCTACCTGCACAACTTACTTTAAAAAGGCATGAAGATGTTTTCCCTTGAAAAGGTTTAAAGTGGGTCAGTCAGTCTTATTTTAATTCTACAGAGCAGTAAGAATATTAAAGCATGTCGTCCACAAAAGAAAAGAAAACAAGGCTAGCCTTAAGTTACAGAAGATCCTTTGGGGGTGGGCAGCCCTTTTCCCATTCAAAAGAATGAAAGACTTTCACCTGGAAAATTAGAGGAAGCGAATCGTTAAATGTATGGGCAAGTTATTTAATGTAATTTTCTACTTAGAATAAAAAGAAAAAGAAGAGACAAAGAGAAAAAATAAGCATAGGCAAGCTAGAAAACAATATAAGCTACAATTCAATAGAAAATAGCTTAAGTTTGTGTGTCTGTGGCACCTTTACTAACTCTGTAAAAGCATCATATTTTTAAACAATTTTTTCAATCCCCAAAATGCTTAACATAGAGGGAAGTGGATGATCATCAGAAGAGTTATTTGTGTACATATCAAAGTATTTTCAAATTTTCCAATGGAGACAGTTTTAAGAGCAACTGAATTTGCCTACATGTGAACAGCTTTGAGAATGAATGCACTTTTTAATTAAAAGAAATTTCAGTCGGCCTGTAGAGAAGCAAGTGTAGCATAGGTTTTTTTTTTTTTCCTTTTCTAGTCTTTCCACAGGTCATCAATCATGAATTTTCTCTGGTATTTGCAGGAGCAGGGTGAAGTGTACAGCTGCTGATCAACCAATGAGAGGCTTTCCATGCCTGCATATTTTAACAAGTTATCTCAACACAGCCAGAATGAAATCCAAACTTATTTTTTTTAACCTCATCTGTGATTATAGCTGACATCACAGAGTGTTTTGACTGAATTTATCATTTTTTTTCAAACAGACATCTACATATTAAGAACAAGATGGTATAACTTAAAATTACCTATTTTGTAAGTAATAATACTATGGTATATAAAGATTGCTATAAACTATATTTTTATTTTTTAGTTTTTTTCACATTTCAACTTTTTGGAATTAATTGTGTAGCATTAACTAGTGTATACTTAAGTCTTCTCGCTTTATAATATCAGGCACTTATATTTATAAATTTGCTCATCAAGGTAACATTACTATCAGATAATGTGATATAGTTTTCTAGATTGTCAGCAAATTTTTTAAAGTAGGATATTTATCTAAGACCCATGAGCAGAATGTACTGCAAAAAAAGTTTCTAATTAATTTCTTAAATCACTGTCTGCCACTGTTTCTGAAAGTGTTCCAAATGCTTCAAGCTTGTTCTGTAATTTTCCACTAAAATATGATGGAATCTTCATATTTTGACTTCAAGAGGCTGATGCACTTTAAAAGCAGCAATTGGAAAATTGGAATATTTAAAACTGAACTCAGCAAGCAAATACTGAACATAACAAATATATAAGCACTGTCTTAGAGAGACGGGGTTCCCAATTGGGGACCAAGACCTGCTTCTGGTGTCGAAGTGGGAGACATATTTGCTGACTGAATGAATGGTCAGGAATAGGTCAGGAATAAAGTCAGATACAGACTGGAGGCTTCCATAGATGAGAAGGTACAGAAAATCGGTGAGATGGTGAAGAATGAGGCCTGGGAGACGGCAAGGTTTGTGAGAAACTGGGAACTGGCCTAGACTGAATGGGACTCGGTGACAGGAGAATTATTGCGAAGGAAGAGTGAAGGTTTAGGAAGTATCACTGGGCTTCTGTAGGTCTTCCCTTCTAGGCTAACACACTCATGAACCATAGAGGTAAGTACAAATGGCCCAATCTTCACTCGATGACTATTTTAATTTTAAAACAAGCAAAACGTGAGATCACTCTGGGGAACCCAAGAAGAAATGTCCATTGGTTGTTTGGATTTTCATATCTATAGATCTCAGGAAAGATCGGGATAAAGATGTAAAAACAACTAGCATATTTTGGGGTGTTGGAATCATGATAAGGTTATGACTGTATAGGGAGAATGTACTGATAGGAGAAAAAACAATGGGAACAAAAAGATTGAGGAAAAGAAACTAAGAAAAAAAACCAGAGTTTTGAGGACATGGGATGAGGGAGGCTTGGGAAGTGTGTGCTTCAGGGTCTACTATGCTCAACAAATTCCAATGCAGCAGGGTTCCTGGAAGATTTATGTCCCCTGGTTTTGGCAGTCATTTTAGTTCGAAAGCAGGAATATTAATTTCTTAAGGAGACTCAAACTTACAGCCTCCTGTTAAATGGCTCATATTACCCTTCCAAGTGAAATAGAAATCATTACTGAGGCTGAGTCAAGACTGCCTTCTAAGCCTGTGGTGGGGTGGTGATTTTACCTCCCTTTTAATTTTCTCTCTGGCATGGAAAGTTGTATTGAGTTTCAGTGGAATTTCCCAGGATGAGCACCTGAAGAGTCCAGGTGCAATGTGACACAGTGGCCTTCAGATCCCTGCAGGAAGTCCCACTCTCGAGGTTGATTTTCAGGCAATTAGCTGGCAGAGTGCCATTAGTTATAGGTAGGATAATCTTGGAATCAGGTAACTCTGATGTCAGACTCCTGCAATGTTATCGACTACGTGAATGATTTGTTTCATCTTTTTTTAAATGAATTCCAACTTAGTCATCTGTAAAATGGGACTAACCATAAATTGTTTAAGTGAACTATATAGATGCGTATATACGTGCACATTTCATAGATTAATATCTATCTATCTATATATATATAACTGAAATATGTATATATGTGGCTACAAACATTTATGTTGCCTTTGATGTTTAGTACACTTACATTCTAATTGGGGATCTAAATTATGTTATTGTTTAGAATATTTAAAATGACATCTAGGGTTCTTTTCAGCCCTAGAACTTCATACTTAACAGTAATTGGCAGAACAAAAGATATAGAAAGCTGCTTGTATAGATCAGAACAGGAACAATTTGGTTTCCATAGATTTGATGCAATTTCTTCTCTCAAGTAGGTGGACCAAGGATGCCATGAGGAGTCCACGTGATGCTCCACTTTTCCTGACTGGCTGGCTTACCTGATATGTGGCTGTGTGTGTGTCCTGACTAGATGCTAGGCACTAAGGAGAACACAGCAGCACAGGAGAAATGGGTTCTGTGGTCATAGATTAGTGCTTATCCTCTTGCTGGCGTCCAGGCCATAAACATGAGGCAGGTTCCTAGCCTGCAGTTTGTAACCATGGCCTTTAGCCATGACCTTGCATTAATTAGTCTTATTTCACCGAATTGTTACCAAAGGCCAGCCCTTTGCACGAGGTGAATTACCACTAGATTGATTTTCTTCTGACAACTACAGTTGTCGGAGATAAACAAAGCAGGTTAAGGTCTACCGTTGCAGCATCAGCAACCAGACCAAGTAGGGGAAAGTATGCAAGCACGCAGAGAAGTAAATAAAACCACAGAGGTAGAATCACAAGGGCGGCGAGAGAGCAAGGGTGACATAAGTCACGTTGACAGCCTTCTTGGACTATGCCTGATCCAGAAGAATGTCTTTGCAAGCAGCCAGCTTAAATCCCATGGGCTGTTTGTGAATGTTCAGTTGTATTTCCTGCTGTCTGGCAATTAACCTTGACTTACATGCCGAGAAGATACTCATCAATGTGTATATCACCTGTCCATAACTTAATATCTTTGTTTTGTAGCAGATATTTCATCCTATGTTTAGAAACAAGGTGTCATAACTATTTCTGCTAGCTTTGCTACTATTAATTAATCTTGTCACACTATGAGGATTTTAAAGTGTGCTTTCAAAGTTATACTTTTTTGAAAAGTCATCCTATGTATACTTTTTCAGCTTTAGAAAAATCATTATTAAATATATCTTAATTTGCATGGAGCCAACAGCAAAAGATGTTAACGAATGTCTTAACATGAAAAACTTATATTAATATTACTCTTGTGTTTTACTTACATATTGTGTGTAGCTTAAATTTATCTTTAATAAGTTCAAACTTTGCAACGATTTTGTCTGAAAATACATTAATTCGGCAGATGCTAATATACATAAAAATAAAGTCACATTTCTATAAAACATTAACACTTTTATGGAGAAACTCAAAATGTTTACATGTAAGTGTATAGCTTCAAAATAAGTTAATGAAAGTGTCTATTTGTATGCAGAGCTGCTAATTAATGTTTCCTTTAGACAGAGTTATACATAAATGCCTACATATTGACACATATTTAAGATAGGCAAGCCTGTGTAAATAAATCCATTTAACCATATGTCATCCTCTAAATGCTAAAGAGAAAAGCCCAACATGTCCTATAACCTGTTTAAGAAGTATTTTATGGACCTCAAAACATTTTTCTTTACTTTGAGATCAGTAAACAGGATCCCATCCCTCATAGGATCCTGTGTCGAGAGTGCTTTCCCAGAGTTTCTACTAGGAAACGACAAAAGCTGTGAAGGATTTAGGAACAACTTCTATCTTTTAGAGTATCTCCAATAATAGATTTTTAAACACAAAATTCAAATCAAATTCAAATTAGACTGATTTCAGAATCAAGGTTTTATTCTTCAATCTGAAAGCAAATCTATCTCCTGAATTTGTTATCACTTCCTGAACATGAACTAAAATAAAAGAATACATTCTTCAAGGATTTTCACACAGCTCAGAGAGGACAACTTTGAATTTAGGTCTCATTATAAATTTGTCTCATATGTTGGGTCTTTCAGGAACCTCTACTTTAGGGATTCTACAATTGCCACAGTATGAGAAAGCCTAGTTAATCCACTCGTTAACATTATTAACACTTTTAATTATTAATGATTAAAATACTAAAAATAAAAATAGGCTTTTATTGTCCTGGCTAATATTACAATTTGGTTTTAGTGTATAGAACAAGGGCTGTATTCAGTGCTTAGCAAAGATGTCGTAATGTCAGACAAAAAAAAAGTAAGCATCATAACTATTCGGCTTCTTTTTCCAACTTTTCTATCAAGGAGCCTGATCTGCAAACTGGAAGGTTAGAACAAACATCGTTAAGAGAGAATTGAATTCCAGAATAGATGAGGAGATAGTAGAATGTACCTAGCACCTCAAATGAGTTCAAGTCTCCTTATGAATAACATCCCATGGTGCTGAAAGAACTTGTAGATGAGATGATGAAATCACTGTCAGGAATCTCGAAGAAATCAGGGACAACCAAGGGAGAGATGCCAACAGATTGGAGATGTGAAAATGTCCCACTTCTCCAAAAGAGAACAAGAAAAGCAAATTGCATCAACCTCATGTAAGAAAACTTGTCTACTCCCCGTCAAGCTCAAGATTTAGTTATCAAATCCATACATAAATGGGAGGAAAAGGAAATGATTACAAGAAATCCTCATGTGTAACCAAAAAGCAAGTAAGACCAAACTCACCTTCATTCTGATAATCGTTATTAACAACACTGTCAGAAATCATGATATGAAGACATTATAGTATTTTAGATGATAAATTTATTGGCACATTCAGAATATGTGAAAATAGCATGTGGTTTTAACTGCAACATGTCAGATAGCGTCAAATCATGTGAAAAGTGTCATAAAGTGGTGACAGTCCTCTGGAGATCTATTAATTTGAATTGAAAAGAAACAATATAAAAACACTGTATCTACAACTGATTAGAGCTTAACTAGACATTTGTTTCCATTGGGGGAGGGACTTCGACAGAATGACCTTGGTAGTTGGAGGGTACACATAGTGATATGAGGATTTATACTAGAAGAAAGGTATAGGGGATGCTAGCCTTTATGACATAAGAAGCGTATCTGAAGGAATAAAATTTTCCCCCAAAGAGGTCCAGAATCTGTAGTTAGGAACAATTGGTAGATGTAGTAGGAAAGAGGGAAGATTCTTCATCCAATTAGAAATTAAAAGAAATGAACTGCCTAGCTCATGAAACAGTCATTTTCCTGTCACTGGGAGTGTTCAAGGAGACTCTCCAAAGACCAAAAGGGATTTCTACATTGCTTGGGCAATGAATCAAGTTTTTAAGTTGTTTTCAGTTATTTGATTCTAGGTATTTCTAACAACCACTTAGTAGTCTTGGAATACCAGGAAAAAAGTGAAAGAAAAGAGGAGGGAACAAAATACCTCAAATAGTCTATAACTATTTAGAAAAAGAATATTGAATATAGTAATTTTTGTTTCCAAGAAGACCATTCAGAGCATCTTATTTTGCTTGCTTTGTCATAACTTCATTTATGTAATCTTAATATATATTCAGATTATAATATATATTACATATAAAATAATATACATATCTTAGATGTAATATCATATATATTAATATACAATATATATTATATATAATATATGAAAGAAACACACTTAAATAGCATAGTTATCCAAGTTTGGCATCATACTGTCTTTACTGTCTCAGATAAACATAGACTAAAGACTCTGAAAAGAACAATTGGTACATGATTCTCAGTGATTTTGCCAAAAATATTACTGAGAAAGTTAAGATTATTGTTCATCTGATAAAGATTCTTCAACCAACAGCTCTGAACTCTCTACATGTTTCCTGATTTCATATATATATATATATACCTATATCCATGTTTACTCTCACTTTCCATGAACTACTATAATTTCTCTTTCATAAGGAGATACAGCTGTATAAGTGGCATGTCTACAAAATTTTGGATTTGAAATTAAGAAATTTAAGTTAGTTAAAGTGAAACATTTAAAGTGTATGTTCAAACCAATGAGCCATGCATAAAGATGAAAGAAGGAGAGAAAAAAGAAATGAACCAGAAGAAAGGAAACATTTTCAAATAGAGCACACCTTTGAAAAATGCTAGTGCCTCAGTACACTCTTGGTAATAAATGTGAAGGTTTTCCTCAAAATTAAAGAGAAATTAATATTATGTATTTCAAATACACGACACCGTAAGTTTTCAATAAACAAGAATATGGACTGATAACATCAAGAACCATCTCTTAATATATGCAAATACAAATGATTTAGCTAACATGACTTTACATATTCATTATCTAAATTTCAAATGCTTGGTGAACCTGTGGAGAGGTCATTTGATCACCAGAAGGGAGTGTGTACAGGAGAAAAACACTACATGCATAATGTGCAAATGTAGCTGGATGAACAATAATTAAAAAGTTCAACAAACCTCCTCAAAAATTACCAGATTACAACCGTGATTTGGACTTTTCATAGGGTAGGTAACTCACCTACCCAGGCCTGTAAGAACACTGTATAGAAAAAAAAATACTTCGATATCTCCTTTGGCCTTTATTTTAGATATTATTCTTAAATCTTCAAGAAAGATATCATGAAAGTGAGAAGAATGAGTGCAGATATAATTCTGTAATTAAAGTAGTCAAATGATATAAAGAGAAAAATTTAAGATCTAAAGGCTTAAAAAACAGCATAAGAACAAATTATTTCTAGAGAAATCATAGCATTGCCCAAAAGAATTCTAAATGAGATAAAACATAAATTAATGCATTCATACGTCAGCATAAGTACTAATTTTCCTTCCAAAATAACACTTGCTGATTTTGTTAGTAAAATATTATAGAAAAAGAGTCAAAAATACAAAGACAATGCTAGATGATAGTCAGTTTTGTTATATGCAGATATTTATATAAGAGGATTACAAGTTTATGTTCTTTGAATTTCTTGAAATTTTGAGTTCACCTATAATAATGTAGTTTGCAGATAGCTGCCAAAAATATATCAATTTATCAATAGCATGAAACATGCTAGAATTTAATATGCCTAAAGAACTGGGATTACAGAAATAACTGAAATGAAACAAGTTATAAGACAAGAGTAGCTATGGAAAGGGAAGAGACGCTCTTCTGTGGTGAACCTGAAGTTTACTTAGGCGTTGTCATACATCACTGGTTCCCTTCCTTGGGTCATGACCCAGATTAAGGTTGCCAAGGGTCTGTAGAGGGTCAGGAAGGACTCTCGGTGGAAAATGTGTTGCCAAGCTCCTACTCAAACATAGACAGGCATGAGGAAAAGGGGTATCTTTTGTCCCATTACCCCCATACCGCAATGAAAAGAATAATCAAGCACGTTTCTGAATAAAAAGACTTTTTATTGGGGTACACAGCAAGGCTGAGGGGCAGTATGTACACATTAAGGTAGCATCAAGTCCTTCCTGTACAGCGTGGGAAGCATCTGCAGTCCTCATTGTCTTCTGGGTCCAGGAGAACCACCAGTGGTCCATGAGAATGTTTTATTAGAATAATTTCAATATTGAGAATATGTGTAATGCTTTCACTAATCTTAGTCTGGCCAATAAGACATAATGATGACCAGTTAATAGTGTCCTTGATACAAAATTTAATAAGGTGGTAGATGACTGAAACTAATGATAAGCAGATGATTTACAAAAACTAACAAACAAACAAACACCACCACCAACAACAAAACAGCACTGACATCTCCAGAAGACAACAGTGCTTTCCATTTTTCTTTCACCTGACTTCCTTGAGGTCCATCTAAGGAAATTTCAGATCATTTTGATTTTTAAAAATTGAGAGTCAAAGACAGCTTAGCTTCATTGATGGTGCAGCACCAACTCTAATCAAGAGGAAAACTGGGAGCCAGACAAGCTGCAGGAAGAGTTTGCAAACATTCTCATGTGCAGGAATCCACTGGCAATAAGAGTGTAACTGAAATAAAAATTTTAACGTGAATATACAGAGACATTTGCAAATTGTAATTATGCAAGATTGTGGAGATTTTGCAAATCACAAAGAAAATAATCTTTTTTTTAAATACTATGAAGTTTAATGAGATACTTGATTCAGGCAGTAACTTAATACTACCTACTAATGTTTGGGTTGTTGCAGAAAAGTATCACGTTAACAGTAATTTGTAAAACCTAAGATTTCTGTTTCATTTCCATTAAAGGAAGAGGTGTTATCCAGATGGTCATTTCATGTTCTGCAGTTTAATTCTGAATACCTCACTGCTAACTTCTAGACCCTCTCAGGATTCTGCCATGCAACATCTTGTTCCTAGAACAATAAAAAAAAAAATTCTCCATACCTTTACGACTTGTCACAATTTCAATGCAATGTAGAATTTCAAAAAGCTTTGAAGATGAAAAAGCCTTAAGTGTTAGGATGATGATGATGATATGGTCTACAAGATATACAAGGGCGTTTGGGGATGAATACATTATGATTCACAAAGTCTCAACTGAAGACAGCTGTTTGATGGTTCCTTGAGAGAAGAGAGTAGAACAAGCTTGAATAAGGATGATCTCATTTGGCTTTATGAAACTAAACAGAGCACAGGCAGTTAGTTGGACAATAAATCTTCAAGGGAAAAGGGAGTTATTGTACTTTATCTCTGTTTTAGTATATATCATGCTCTTGCTTATAAACTCCAGATAGGATTTTTGTTTCCAAAGGTCAGATTATCTTTAGTACGGTGACCTCACTCTTTGGTCATAAGCATACATTAGTAGTAGTAGTATTTTAACTTAGTTAAATTAATCTCTTTCTTGTGATCTTATGAATCCCTTCACCATGTTTTCATCTTTCGTTATTGATTTTTTTCTTTTACTGTTTACCCTCCTCTATGAATGTGAAAAACAAAATGCTTAGAACATTGTCTTGTGCTTTTGAGTGTCTATTCAACTGCAAATTATGGAGAAAAAAGAGGAGCTAAACCCAAGGACTCACTTTAACTCGAGACACACATAAATGAAAAGTTAAATTATTGTATACTACTAAGTAACAAAAAAGCTGATTGTGTGACTAATTATCAAATAAATTACCTGGACCATGACTCTAGATACAGGCATAGGATCTATTGTGGTGTCTTTGCCTGATGATAAATATTGTAGTAATGAAAGGGGACTATCTCAAAGTCATTTTGACAGAATGGATGAGGTATGACATTTTTAGGCCTAGGAAATCTATGAGAAAATTCACAGAAAGTGTTTTTACCTCATTGGTACGATTTGCAATAAAGAAGTCACGAGGAATTCTTGGAGAAGGATTGAAGCAATTGTTGTATCAGGAGATGAAACTCCATTCCAAATGCCAGAAAAAAACAAATATCACATGGCACACCTGCTTTACTGGTTGATTGACAAATATGTTTTTAAAAAATATGAAATTTGTGTTAAGAAAAGAGTATGTATGATAAAAACCTTCAAAAATATAATGTCTATGGAAGCTATATACACTGTTCACACAAGCTACTTATCACCTGTGAATTAATCATTGTGGAGCCATTGGGGATTTGGACGAAGAGGACTAAAGGATTTTAAAAACATTTTTCATGTAAATACCTAAGTGTGGATTAGAAACACACGATAATGGAGCAAACCTGTTAGGCATGAGGTATCAGGCCTTAAGGTGGCTAGGGAAGGAAAATACTGCGGAAACAAATGTCATGACAAAGAAAATAATTATTAATACCTGATGATTCATGGCACGTACAAGATATGTGCAAGAATGCATCAAGATGAATACGTGGTTTTGAGTTATGCAGACTGAAAGGCTTTTTTTTTTAAAGCACTTACTTTTGTCAGCCTCACAGAGTTGGGATTTGTGGAAGCTGGGTCAATGAGGCAAATGTATAGTCCAGCCTAAGTGAGGAATGGCCCAGAATGCCATGGGACGGAATATGAGGAAGAACTGGTTTGCAGACTTGAAAACAAAAATAAAGCATAGCCAAGTTAATGTCCAATGATTCATTACAAGTATTGATACTATTTGACCAGTGTTTTTAAAGTGACACAAATTCATGGTTTTAAGTGACTTTTTAAAATGAGGGAATGACTGAATTATATTTTCTTGCCAAAAAAATGTATCATGAGTGTTTGAAGATAAAAATCCCTAGAAAACAAAGACCACCATGTTGATGATAACAAACAATACAGAAGTGAAACTTCTATAGAAATTTCTGAATTGGTTTACACACACACACACACACACACACACACACACACACACACACACACACACACACACATCTACATGTCTTCCATGGATCTTTGCCCAGAAGCGATCTGACACACTAGGTGAATAGTAAGTCCTTTGTTATCAGATTGCCCTGTTCTCTAGATGGCATCTTACAGTCATTAAGGTATTTCACTAGAGTGTGACACACTTTGGGTGGCATTTAAATGAAGGCATCAAAACACGCATCAGGAAAGACTAGATCAATAAATAACTGGTCAAAATTGTCCACCGAGAAGAACATTAAAGCAAATTGTCCTTTCTCAGAATGTATTATAGCTGTGTCACATACTCAATTCTTTAATATTTCTTTCAAGTAAGAAATCCATGACAAAGCACAATTAATAAATTGTAATGCTCATTTCTTTACCTTACAAAAGCTTAGTAGCTGTAGTATTTCCCATTCATGTTATTTGCAAGAATTTGTTTTAAAAGCTGTTGTCAAGAAAGCTACTTCTGTTCATTTATATTGTCCTTTTAATTTCCTAGCTTAAAAAGTCTGTCAAATGTTTGGAAGTAGAGGCATACTACATGTGATATACGGCTTAAAGTCAAACCCTTAGTGAACACTTAAGAATATATTGAATTGCTATCCCATAATCTTACCTCAAAATGGCTGGAGAAAATATCAAAGCATGGAAACTAATGGTCAGTTCCATTGCTAAATGGTCCATTGCTCTCTAGTTGCGTGAGCTTGAGAATGTTATTCAATATCACTAGATTTAGTTGCTCCTCAAATACAAAGTTTCATCGGGGTTTCTCACATGTGATCTTTGGAGGTGACCGAGAAAGCTCAAGAGAAACTCAGAACTTTGGCTTTGAACCTCAACATCACAAGAAGGTCTAAAGCTGGAGAACACTGCTTTCTGCATGCTCCTGCATTCCTCCACTGGCTGTCACACATGGGGAAAAAATGTGAGACGAACAGTAAATGTCAACTTGATTATAGATCTCATCAACCCTTGAGGATCAAGGTTAGCTACTTCAGAAGGTATGAAATTATAGAGCCCTGCCCATTTCCTCCAGCTCTCTTCAAAATAGCTCTGGTTCCCATGGGCACTCCATGCCATGCTGGCAAAGATATAATCAGCACTTTATTTCTGGAGAAGATTTGGGCAATATAAGTCAGAATACAGAGTGTGTATGCCCCTGGATCTTCCCATACAATGGAGTTACCCTATGGAGGCAAATGCATAGGTATGAGAACTAAATGCCCATAATAGCAAGTTTATCAATGCCCGGTATGTACAGTTATGATGGTGTCATAAAGAAACTCATTGTGTAAAGTTCATATATGCTAAGAAAAAGTGTAAGAAAAGGAGACATCAAGCAAAACAAGAAAAATGGGAACAATCTCAAACTTATAGCTATTCTAAAAATGGATTCGAAGAATGCAGTTCTGGCAAGTGGAAGGGGAGTATTTGGGAAGAAGAAGGGGTTCAGTGTCAGTAGAGGGGGTGAAGAGAAGGGAGTGAGTGAGGATG
>PVHP010027023.1:0-24091 GCA_004024765.1 Zapus hudsonius | reverse complement strand
TCTCTCTCTCTCTCTCTCTCTCTCTCTCTCTCCTCTATGCTTATAAATAAATAAAAATAGGGCTGGAGAGATGGCTCAGCAGTTAAGGCACTTGCCTCCAGTGCCTAAGACCCTGGGTTCAATTCCTCAGGACCCACATAAGCCAGACCCACAAGGTGGTGGCCCTGATGTTCTCTCTCTCTCTCTCTCTCTCTCTCTCTCTCTCTCTCTCTCTCTCTCTCTCTCTCTCTCTCTCCTTGAAAATGAATAAATAAAAATATTTAATAAATAAAAATACTTTTTAAATTTTTTTTAAAAATCAGTTATTTTGTAACTTGATCTTATCAATCAATTCCAATGGCATGGTAACCTCCATACTTCCATTTGTACACCGTCCTCTTTCATGGCGCCACAGTTGCTCACGAAGTACAATAGCTGGTTTGCAGCAGGCAGGTTGTTTGGATATTCATGGGGTTTAGGTTTGTCACAAATGCTTCAATAGGTTCTTCTGTCCCATAGATGTGTCTGACCATATTAAGTCCCTAAAGTTCTAAATCATCTTTCATAATGCTAAGTGGAGCCACATAGGTGAGTTTCATTGTGGTTCACAAAAGTGGGTATTAAACGGCTTATTTTGTGGTGGTGGTTGTTTTCAAGGTAGGGTCTCGCTCTAGCCCAGGCTGACCTGGACCTCACTCTGTAGACCCAAACTGGCTTCAAACTCACAGCAATCCTCCTACCTCTGTCTCACCAAGTGCTGGGATTAAAGGTGTGCACCATCACGCCCGGCTTACCCAGCTTTTTGTTGCATTGCACAGATTGTAACTAGTCTCCTGCACATGTCCTAGAAAACATTTCAGCCCTACACCCCTGGGACACAAGACCAGTCTGAACAGAGGCTTTCTTTTTTTTTAATTTTAAAAAATATTTTATTTATTCATTTTTCAAGCAGAGAGATACAGAGAGAGAGAGAGAATGCACCAGGGCCACCACCTTGTGGGTCTGGCTTATGTGGGTACTAGGGAATTGAACCTGGGGCCTTACGCACTGGAGGCAAGTGCCTTAACTGCTGAGCCATCTCTCCAGCCCCAGAGGCTTTCTATTTAACACACATGGACCTAGAAACACAAATGCACCAGTGCAGCCTTCCCCAGGATGGGCCTCCCAATCCACCTGTCTTCTCCAACCTCCCTTCCGGCATCATTTCTGCCCCTTCTTCATGACTCCATCTTCCATGCTGGCTCTAGACATTTCTCCCAATCTGAGATGTTAATCTTGAAGAAATGCCTTGGAATCATTCTCCAAAGCATCAGATCTCTTAGCATCTCCCCTGGTCACTCCCTCCTTTATCCACGAATGTTTGAGAGAAATTTTCAACTCTCCTCCCTTAGGGTAAATGGACGTTCTCAAAACAGGTCCTAAATGGTGGCACTGGATCACAGTGAATACGTTGAATACGTCTTGGGAATGCTCCAGTTTCCCTATCCAAATGACCCATCATGCTTAGGGCTACTTTGCCTGTAGCTAGCCTTTAACTAATCACTGGAGAGCTTACAGATAGTAAGACATCAATAGATCGATAGATCTGAGGATATTGATATAAGCATAGTTCAAAAGGCATTGCATAAAGTATTTCACTTAACCCCCACAATGGCTAATGCATGGACTACATCCCCTCATTTCAGATGAAATAATGAAATAGGAGCCACAATTTACAAGCAGTCCACTTAGTTCCACAGTACCTGCTCTTTCTCACTGTGCCATAGCCAGAAAGGTGAAGTGACAGGGGACTAATTGTTCCACGGCTGTCCTTGACCATGGCAGCTCAGTTTGCAGATCAAGGAGATGTATTTGGGCCTCCCTGTCCTTATCTCTTCCCTAGTCTTCCATCTGATAAGTGGCTCTGGATGGTGTGTCCCCCTTGACTGTCACCTCCCTTCCCCAAACACTAATGAAGATTAAAGAAATGAAGGCTAATTCACCCCTCTCTGAAAGTTAGGAGCTGGGTATCCCAGCACTCGGGAGGTGGAGGGAGGAGGATCAGGAGTCATTGAGCTGGGTTATACAGAGAGACTGGAGATGTCAAGGCCTCTTGCCACTGCAAATGAACTTCAGATGCACAAAACCCTCTGATCATAGGGCCTCTTAGCACTGAAAATGAGCTCCAGATGCATACACCACTTTGAGCCTTATGTGGGTACTTGAGAATAGAACCTAAGCCATCAGGGTTTGCAAGCAAGCACCTTTGACTGCGCAGCCATCTCCCCAGCCCAGCATCGAAGCCAAGCCCAGCAGCTTGATTCAGAAACCAAGAATAACCAGCCATGAAGTATACGGCAACTTAAGATGAAAAGAGGATTCAAAAATGCTGGCCTCCCAGCTGTCATGATGGTGGAAAGAGCTAAGCAATCTGTTGGGAGAGAAAAGTCCATCAACAGTCTTAACCAGCAGTGGACCCTGCGTGTTTTACAACTGGCCATTCAGGCCAAATGTACCAATGGCGCATGTCTCTATTATGGGGGAAGTAACTACTCTCAGATTTAACTTGAGGCCTGCTCCATAGGGAATTCCTGCCTGGTACTGAAAACCTAGTAAAAAGCCTATGGCTTAGGAGGTCATAAGCCCTAGAAGGGAATCTATTACTGTTGTCTGGCTAAATGGATACATTATGCCCACCAAAATGCCCTCTAAACACTTATGCTTATGCCCATATATAAATATTTATATTTATATATATTTATATATTATTTAGTTATATTTAGTTATATTTAGTTATTTTATTCTAATCATTTATGGTTAGAAAGCCTCTCTTTTCAGGTGGTGGTGACCACTGGGGTGACTCAAAACTCATCAAAATGCTGAGAAGTGACAGTGGGGTGTTCAGCACTAAGTGAAACATCTCTATGACACCCTCCAAGGCTCAGAGACCATTCCAGAAGAGATGGTAGAAAGAGCCTAAGAGCCAAAGGAAAGAGGGATGCTTCGCAACACTGTCTTCTGAACACAAAGTGGTCATGGTATTTATGCCCTCACAGTGGCCAATGCTACCCTGCATAATAGGAGGGAGAAAATGATGACATCAAAATAGAAGAGGGACTAGTTGGACAGAAGAAGGGATCCAGTGGAATGGGAGGAAAGGGAGGGAGATGAGAAGAGATATATGTCACAGTGTCTTCGTATACTGCCTAAGCCTCCCCAGAGCCGGGGTTATAGACGTATATGCCACACTAAGTCCTTAAAGTTCTCAGGACTGTAATGACCGAGCTAAGTACAAGTCCATTTTTTATTTGCATTTCTCTCTGCCATGGTTTATTGTCTCTATATAGGAAGTTGTCAATATAAAGTTTAAAAAAAAAAAGAAAATGCTGCCCTCTTCATAATTCTGTTCAACTCCCAGTGGGGGAAGGGATCATGTTGAACCTCTCACCTCTGCTCTCCTTTCCCAGACAGAAAAGGCACGATTCAGCCCCAAACCAAAAAAAAAAAAAAAAACGAAAAAACAAACCCCTGCTTCCTTTTCTAGGCCCATCTGGAATTCCAACAGGACCAAATCATATTAATTACCAGCAGCCAGTGTCTCTCAGATCTGTGATGAAAGGCAAGAGGCCAGGTAGAGTATACCACTATTATTATTATTATTATTATTATTATTATTATTATTATTATTATATTTTATGACTGTTCCCCTAACCTCTACTGCTCAACCCTGGCTAATTTCCCTATTGTGAAAAGAAGGCTCTTTTATGGGACTGAGTGTTTTGTGATTAGTTTGGTTGAGTTTTACCAGCTTAGACATAATCAAGGGTGGCCACTTCTCCACGTGGTGTTTGGAACCCCGTTATCTCTCAAGTGTAGAGCAAGCCAGCAACAGGAAGGAGAAGGACCATTGCTTGAAGGTTGTCCACTGAGCAAAGATCCTCCTTCACACTTGGAAGGGGAATTTCCTTATTTATTTATCATTTTCTAGTACTGGGGACTGAACCCCAAGGTCTCATACATTCTAGGCAAGCACTTCATTAAACCACACATCCAGCCCATTTTATTATTTCTGTATTGAGACAAGACTCAGATAAATTTCACAGGCTGTTCCTGAATATACTCTATTACCCAGACTGGCCTTGAACTTGTGATCTCTGTGTCTCAGCCTCCCACATACCCTGTACCATCAGACTTTCTGGCTTTGGAAAGAGATTTTATTTCATTTTGTTTTGTATTTTTGAGGTTCTCATGTAGCCCAGGCTGGCCTCCACCTCACCATGCAGCTGTGTATAACCTTGAACTCCTAATCCTCTTGTCTGCACCTCCCAAGTACTGGGATGACAGGCATGTGCCAACCCTCCTGGCTTGAAGGGGATTTTAAAACTAGGGCTTTCCACCTGGGAGACTGGACTGTGTTCCCCAAGTCAAATCTAAACATAACCTGTCTCTCCCATGAACATTCCCTGAGGGAGGTGTGGCCCTGAGCTGTGACTCTGTGTTGTCACCCCAGCCGTGACCTCTGCCTGCTATGAGATGTTGGGCAAGTAATTTAAGCTTTTGGAAGGAAGGGTTAAATGGTGAGAGCGCCTTACAAGGGAGAAACTGCATGACAATCACTCAGCATAACTAGGGGAAAAAACCCACATTGGCTCAGAATCTTTTTTTGTTTGTTTTGTTTTTGTTTTTTGTTTTTCGAGGTAGGGTCTCGCTCTAGCCCAGGCTGACCTGGAATTCACTATGGAGTCTCAGGGTGGCCTTGAACTCATGGTGATCCTCCTACCTCTGCCTCCCTAGTGCTGGGATTAAAGGCGTGCGCCACCACACCCGGCAGAATCTTTTTTTTTTTTTTAAGACAGATTCTTACTATGTAACCCAGGCTGTCCTTGAACTCATCGACCTCCTGCCTCAACCTCCCTAGTGCTGGGATCACAAGCGGCATCGTCATGCCCAGCTTGGCTTTTATTTTTGACTGAGGAGGATTAGCCTCTCATAGTGTGGAGCAAAAGCTAGCCACACAGCTCTGGAGATGAACTGTGAGTTAATTTGGCTCCTTTTGTCCTCTTATCTAAGACAGAGATAATGACAAGGGCAATAAATGAGAAAGGAGACAGGCTGGACTAAATGAAACATAGAAGTCATCAGTATTTAAACTGGCTGTAAGTATAGCTAACTAATGAATTCACTGAGGAAGAGAGATTCCGTCTCAAGGAAACAAGCGGTTGAGTGACAGAAAGACACTGAGGTTTTCCTCTGGCCTTTCCCTGCACATGTATGTACATCATCTGCACACACCTCTTTATATTCCACAGCAGCAAACAAATACTCTACACAAACACAAGCAAAAATAAAATAATAAAATTAAATTACATTTTTTTTAGGTTCCCTCTAGAAGTACCAGCCAATAATCTGAGCACATGCTGCCACGCCTATACCACAGCTACAGCAGGGAGGTATCCAGCATGAAGCTGGGGCCCCGGTAATTACAGGGCAAAAAGGTTGAGCTGGGGGGGGGGGGGACATGGGCTTCTGTATTAGACATTCCATATTTCGTATGGACAGTTTGATCCTTTAAGCTCTGCAAACACCCAGAGGGCAAACTGTCAGCACCCTGCCCAAGAATTTTGCCCTGAACAAAATGACCTTTACGTTCTTAACTGGTTTCATATTCTCTTAGGTCTCTACATACGTATTCCTCTTCGGTCATTCCCTAACATCTTAAATGCATTTATTTGCTAGTAGGGTTTGCGCTCTCTGGCCAAGAGCCACTGATTAACATCTAGTCTGCAAACCATGTAGAAACGTAATCCTTAACAAAATGGGGCAAGTTCCCAGCAAGCCAAACACATTGTATTGATTTGCAAGCTTCAGTCCGATTTGAGCATCCTTTCTCGCTAAATTACAGCTGTCTGTCTGCAGCGAAAATTCATGTTTGCCATTCAGACGCTGGATCAAACTGGAAGCCCTCCTGGTCGTATCCTCAATAGACATTAAATGCAATATGGTAGGGCTGGGCACGTAGCTCATTTGGTAAGAGTGCTCGTGTCTAGCATACATGAAGTTTGGGGGTTGGTCCCCGGTACTATATAAACTGACCATGGGGACATATAGATGTAATCCCAGTATTCAGAAGATACAAGAGGGAGGGTCATCCCCAGCTACATAGCAAGTTTAAGGCCAGCATGGGTTACATTAGACACTGTTTTAAAAAAATCACGTAGGGTGGATCAGGACTATATTCCCAGCACTGAGGAGGCTGAGATGAGATCACTGTGAGTGAATTATTCCAGGTCAGCCTCAAAAAAAGTAAACATATATATGTTCTGATGGGTGCAAACACAGCTCCAAGGTACAGAAAGAGACATCACTTAGCAAAAAGTAAGACTTAAGTCAGGTGTGGTGGCACATGTCTTTAATCCTAGCAGAGGTAGGATTGCTGAGTTCAAGGTCAGCCTGAGACTTCATAGTGAATTCCAGGTCAGCCTGGGCTAGAGCGAGACCCTACCTCAAAAAAACAAACAAATAAATAAATTTAATTAATAAATACAATGACACTTTCTCCACCACCATCCCCCCAGGATAGGATCTCATTCTAGCCCAGGCTGGCCTTGAATTCACATCTTCTACCCCTGCCTCCCAAGAGTGATGGGATTAAAGGTATGCACCACTACCTGGACTTCTTTCTTTTTAAACTGGGAAATCAGCTGGGCATGGTGGTGGGCATGGTGGTGCATGTCTTTAATCCCAGCACTCAGGAGGCAGAGGTAGGAGGAACCCTGTGAATTCCAGGCCAGCCTGGGACTACACAGTGAATTGTTCCAGGTCAGCCTGGGCTACAGTGAGACCCTATCTCAGAAAAAAAAAAAGTGAAATCAAAGAGACAAGGTCCATGAGGGAGATCTCTCTCTAGAGATCAATATCTTTTCTCAGTGGTAAACCAATGCAGGATTTCCCTTAAGTTTAAGACTCTAGGGGCTGGGGATTAGCACTAAAGGCACTTGTTGCCAAGCCTGATACACTAGGGTGAATTCCCAGTACCTATGTAAAGTCAGATGAAAAGTGTTCCATGCATCTGTGTGCCAAGGCAACTACAAAAATGGGAGATGGAGCCAGGAGAATCCATACCTCACAGGCCAGCTAGTCTGACATTTGTTTGTAGTTTGGCAGTTTGTTCATAGCTGCAAGAAACCCTGTCTCAAAAAAAAAAAAAACTGTCTCCGAGAAGGTTAAACACAGACATCTCAAAGATGCTCAAAGATACACATGCTGTGACACACACACACACACACACACACACACACACACACACACACACACACACACAAATAAGTAAAATAAGTAATTTTTTTAAATTCTCACTTTTGTATTTTTCTATCTTTTTTTAAAATTGTTTAACACTGAGAACAGATATACCAACACTCCCACAATCTAGGGCAGGCCCTTGGGGACAGGTTTTTCTGTGTCCTTGGGTAACTCCGATATATCCCCAGAGCTTCGGTTTCCCAGGTCCTGAGAGAGAGAAACACAGGCCAACAGTGCACGTTGAAGGGCTGTACTGATGGAAAAAGTGGATTGATACTTGCCTCTTCTTTTTCCCTCCTCTCCTTTCACCTCTGGTGGGCCAGCTGGCTCTGAGGGCAGAGCTTCTGCCAGCTCTCTGCTATCTGGGGTAATGGAAAGCACAAACACTTAATCTCCACGCTTCACCTTAGACAGGCTGTAGTTAAAAACCACCGCCTTCATCAGAGCCGCAAGGCTTTTAAAACCTTCCCCCCATTGGGAGGATGTGATCGGGAGCAGGGGAGTGGATCAGCTCTGCAACCTAGAAGAGCACGCGTGGGAAGGACCTGTCTGATCCACAACCTGGACCTTCAGCCAGCAGAGCAAATGTGAAGTGAGCTCTGAGCTCCCGGCTGGCTCCAGCTCTCCATGCTGTGCAATCACATTTTCGTCCAAGTGACAGCCCTGGGCCCCCTGAGACAATTGGGGAGGCCTAGAGCTCTTGTCTTCTATACAAACACAGGATGTAGTGTCCAAACTTACGTTAACTGTGAGTTATATTGTGACTCATTACCTCAATGCATGGCAAACCTCTTAAGGAAGGTTGATTCTACATGTAGCTGAATTAGACGTTCATTTGCTTGCTATAATTATTGGAAACTAAGGAAGGTTCTGTCTCTCCTCTCTCTGTGCCTCTGTGTGTGTGTGTGTGTGTGTGTGTGTGTGTGTGTGTGTGTGTGTGTGTGTGTGTGTGTATCCAATGCTGGAGGTGGAACCCAGAATCTCACACAGGTGCAATTACATACCTAGCCCAGAAGGTTGTCTCTTACCCAGATACATTCTCTTTCTCACCTGCTGTGGTCTCTGAAATTCTACTCTGCAAAAACCCTTACATTTGGGGTGGGAGAAATGGTTCAGTGGTTAAAGTGCTTGCGTGCAAGCCTAATGACCTGGGTTCGATTCCCCAGTACCCATGTAAAGCCAGATGCACAAAGTGGTGCATGCATCTGGAGTTCATTTGCAACAGATAGAGGTCCTAGGCCCTGGTGTACTCATTCTCTCTCTCTCTCTCTCTCTCTCTCTCTCTCTCTCTCTCTCTCTCTCTCTCTCTGCTTGCAAATAAATAAATAAATAAATAAATAAATTTTGTACAAATTCTTTCTTTTGGGTAAAACTTAGACATACAAATGCCTTGGGTTGCATACAAATTTCCCCTTTTTGCTAGAAATTGAAGAGCGGGCCTCATGCATGCAAAGGAAGCCCTCTACCACCAAGCTACATCCCCAGGCACCACTGTCTTTTTTATTTTAAAACCAAGTCTCACAAAGTTGCCCAGGCTGAGCTTGAATTCTCTCTCTGTAGCCCAAGGTGACTTTGAATTTGAAATCCTCTTGTTTCCACTTTAGCTGGGATTATATAGGCCTATGCCACCAGGCCTTGCTTCTATATAATTTTTTAAAAAGCAGATTTATAGAAATTGCTGACATTTTATTAGTCTCCACCATTACAGAAAGGCCCCGAGTAACCAGATGGCTTAGAAAGTTTTCCCTCCTGCCCTCCTGAGAGATTTTTTCATAAAGCCATATTGTCAACATGCCTCAAGACGTGTGTCATTAGATGAGAAAAAAACCCACTCCCACAGGAACATGGATCCAGCTTTAGCTTGGGTGCTGGACATCATACCTGCATGGCAAGTTCTTTACCCCTGGGATCATTCGAAGCCAGCACTGGGCTTCCGTGATGGCCACTGTCCTCATAAGACTGGAGCCGCTGTCAGGGACAGACTGGACCTAATTGGCTCTAATTTTGTATTCCTCCACTTAGCTGCACAACTTCTCTTCCTTTTTCTACAGTTTTTCTTTTTCCATAGAAGGAAAGCTTTACAGAGCCTTTCTTCTGAAAATCAGTTGAGAAAACCCATCTGAACAGGTGAGCGTCCCTGTTACCGACAATCAGACTGCCCACAAGCTGTCTTTGGTCTGGCTGTGAAATCCCCGCAAAGATGAACGGGGTCTCCTGTTACAATCAGAAGAGAGAACATGGGTGCCTTTTGAAGGGTGGAGCTTATTTAGCAACCCCTTCCAGTTCACAGAATGGAGTCTGGCTTGTTTGTTTCTTTGTTTGGTTTGGGTGATTTTGAGACAGGATCTAGGCTGGGCTGGAGCTACAGGTAGCGAAAAGTGGCCTTGGTCCCCCAATCATTCCTGCCTCTGCCTCCCAAGTCCTTACAAAGGATTATAGGCCGGCCCAGCTATGAACTGGAGTTTAGTAACTCTCAAAAAGCACCTACTAGGAGGAAACACTGTGAGTTCTAGGCCAGCCAAGACTACAGAGCAGAGACCCTATCTCAAAAAAAAAATCCAAAATGACAATAACAATAAACAAACAATTACTCTACTCAAGCCCCCACCTCCAGGGGACAATAGATTTATGAAGGCATTTAAAATACACTGTCCAAAAGGCTGGATACTCATGCATAAGCTAACAGCAAGGAAGAAAAGCATATTTCTTGTGTTTGTTTTAGAACGTTTTAAACAGGGCTGGGGATGTCATTCAGTGGTTCTTCTCTCGTGAGATGTCTTGACTTGAATCCCCAACACAAAAACAAAAATCATGTTTGGGGATTTTTATAAGCTTTATCAGTAAGTGTTAACTAATTTTAATCTTCAGGAAAAAATGCAAACAAAACTTTGCATCTTCTGGAAGTGTCTTGTCCATAGGGCTTCTTTCTCATCCCTACTGGACATACAGATCTGTCACACACATAGATCTACCATGCACATACATTTGTGTGCACACACACTTCACTACACACACGGAAAAAATTAAAGATACTTTTAAAAACATTTATTTTGGGGCTGGAGAGATGACTCGATGTTTAGAAATAACCCAGATCTGCTGATTTCTTTGTGGGACTACCTGGGAGTTCAGACACCCAGCTGCCCATCCAATCCCTATATCGGGGTCCTCTTCAGACCAAGCCCCTGAATTAGAGCTCAACCTTAGATCCAGTGGTTTTGTGTTTTCACTCAACACCTCCAAAGTTATAATTAAGCCCAAAGCTGCTTCTGTAGCAACACCCACTCCTTCCAGGTGTCTGCACACATTCTGGGCTCTTGTTGAAGACCAGTCCCCGTCAACAAGGGCAGGAAGACGGGTGCTTTGTAGGGCATTGCTCTGGCTCTGCTTCTCTTGGGAGAAGCTAGGGTTGGGGGAGGAGAACCCACTGTCCAAATCCCCTCTCCAAAGCGCAGTCTAACAAGCCGTGAACACAGACATGACAGGGGATTGTAAAAATGCACCACAGACAATGTAGTTAATGTACCAAGGTCCCCTGCAAAGAAGCCATGGGCGAGCCAGGAAAGGACCAGGGCTTCCAGAAAGGAAATGTTTTTAAGTATTGATCCTCTATGTAGCCCTTCTCCAAAGGGGAAGAGATAGAGCAACACAGGTAGAATTTCTTCCAGGATGGGTGATAGCAGAGGACCCTGGACCTGCTGCCAACATCAGCAGGACAGATAAGAGGAGCCTGCACACATTTCAGAAAAAGAATCTAACAATCCAAGGCAAAGGTGCTGACTCCTGCAGGGGTTGACAATCACTCCAGCCCTGGCTGATCGGGAACTCACAGAAATTCTCCTACCTCTGCCTCCGGATTAAAGGCACGTACCACCACACCTGGCTTGAAAATCATGCTTAAACCTTAGAGAACAGATTTTTTGTTGTTGTTGTTGTTTTCAAGGTAGGGTCTCGCTCTAGTCCAGGCTGACCTGGAATTCACTATGTAGTCTTAGGGTGGCCTTGAACTCACGGTGATCCTTCTACCTCTGCCTCCGGAGTGCTGGGATTAAAGGCATGCGCCACCACACCCGGTTTAGAGAACAGATATTGATCTCAGAAGGGAGGTTCGGGATATCCCCAGTTCTAATGTAACTTGTCTGCTTGGGGACTAACCCAGAGGCCCAACCAGGAACTCATACAGTTCATGGATTTCTTTTTTAAGGGGAATAATAAGGAAAATGTCACAAGGTAAGAATGATGTCATTGGTGTCTTGGTTTCTGTATTTCCTGGTTTGTTTCTCTTTTTTGACAGAATTTCACACTCACACTGTAGCACTGGGCAGCCTGGAACTTACTTCAGCCTCCCAAGTGTGCTGGGATTACAGGTCTGAGCCACTATGCCTGGGTTACTGTTGTGTTTCTTTTTTTTCAAAATATATGGCTTTATTTATTTATTTCTAAGCTGAGAGAGAGAAATTGAGAGTGAGTATGGGTGTGTCAGGGCCTCTTGCCACTGCAAACACACTGAATGTGTGTGCCAAAAATATTTTCTCTGAATTATGGATAATAAAGAAAAAAATAAAAAATGAAAAAAAAATATTTTCTCTGGCTTTATGTGGGTACTGGGGAATCGAACCCCAGGGGCCATCAGACTTTACAAACAAGTGCTTCTAAACATTGAGTCATCTCTCCAGCCCCAAAATAAATGTTTTTAAAAGTATCTTTAATTTTTTCCGTGTGTGTAGTGAAGTGTGTGTGCACGCAAATGTATGTGCATGGTAGATCTATGTGTGTGACAGATCTGTATGTCCAGTAGACATGTTGGCAGAGACCAGAGGAAGACATCAGGTCTATCAGGATATCAGGAAGACATCTCATCTATCAACTCTTCTGAACTTGAACCCTGGGTGATCTTCTTTCTCTGCCCCCCTCTAGACTGGGATTGCAGGCATGTGGAGCCATGCCTAGATTTTTATGTGGACATTGGGAATTGAACTCGGGTCCCCATGTTTACACAATACACACTCTTCCCCATCAAGCCATCTCTTTAGCCCCTTGTATGTTTTATTGTTTTTGAGACAGGGTCTCTTATAGCTCAGGCTGACCCAGAACTCACCGTGTAGCTGAGGATGAGCCTCCTGTCTCTACTTCCCAAATGCTAGGATTACAGGATGCACCACATAACCAAATTTACGAAGTGCTAGGGATGGAACTCAGTACTTCCTATATGCTAGGCAAACACTCTACCAACTGAGCTACAGCCCACATTTATTTATTTATTTATTTATTTATTTATTTATTTATTTATTTATTTATTTACAAGCATAGAGAGAGACAATGGGCATGCAAACAGACTCCAGATGCATGCACCACCCTGTGCATCTGGCTTTTCATGGGTACTTCAGAATAGAACTCATGTCCTCGGGCTCTTCCGGCAAACACCTTAACCACTGACCCATCTCTCCTCTCTATGCCCGCCTTAAAAAGCAGTTTTCCATGAATTACAACCCAGTCTCTCAGGAGATACTTGTCGAGTAAGTGAAAGAAGTACATTATTTTTTTTTTACTTTTTTTTTTGCTTTCTTGGGTTTTGTTTTGAGAAAGGCTCTCTCTCTCTCTCTCTCTCTCTCTCTCTCTCTCTCTCTCTCTCTCTCTCTCTCTCTCTCTCTCTCTCCAGGCCAAGTTAGCCTTGAAATCATTTTATAGCCCAGTCTGGCCTCAAACTCACAGCAATCTACCTGCCTCAACCCCTCGCGTGCTGGAATTACAAGTGCAAACCTCTGTGTTCCTTCTCACCCACCCCCTTGAAACAAGTATTTAAATCCAATTTTCTGTTGGTGTTTTCAAGGTAGGGTCTCAGTCTAGTCCAGGCTGACCAGGAACTCAACTCTGTAGTCCCAGGCTGGCCTTGAACTCACAGCAATCCTACCTCTGCCTCCCAAGTGCTGGGATTAAAGTCATTCACCACCAGGCAGGCCAATTTTTTTTTCACTTTATAAATTTCCACTGTTGAGTTCATAAATTGCTTTTGCAATTTTTAATTTTGCAAGAGTTTTTTTTTTCTTGTTAGGTTACCTTTTAAAAAGTTTTCTTTTAGTAGCCGGGCTCCCAGCATTTGGGAGGCAGAGGTAGGAGGATCACCATGAGTTCAAGGCCACCCTGAGACTACACAGTGAATTCCAGGTCAGCCTGGGCTAGAGTGAGACCCTACCTTGAAAAACCAAAAAAAAAAAAAAAAGTTTCTTTTTAAAAGCTGGAAAGATTGTTCATTGGTTATGGCACTTGCCTGCAAAGCCTAATGACCAGGGTTCGATTCCCTAGTACCCACATAAAGCCAGATGCAGAGTGGTGCATGCATCTGGAGTTCATTTGCAGTAGCTAGAGGTCCTGGCACACCCATTCTCTCTGCACCCCCCCTTGCAAATAAATAAATAAATAAATTTTTTTTTTAAGTTTGAAAAAAAAATAAGTCAGATGTGGTAGCTCACACCTATAATCCCAGTACTGAGGAAGCTAAATCAGGAGTATTCCCACAAGCTTGAGGTCAACCTGGGCTACATATTGAGCTCCTTAAGTACTGGGCCAGCCTATGCTATGGTATGAGATGCTTTCTCAAAAAACCAAATCTAACCCAAATCACCATATATTCTTCTCCCTCAAACCCCACACAGTTCTCAAACGTTCTTTGATGGATCACCCAGCACAGCTACTTCAAAAGTGAGACAAAACAGAATGCTAATTGATTAATTAGGAGGGCTATAATTTATTCAAAAATATATTCTCAATACTTTAGTTCTGCAAGCTTGTCCTATTTTTCTAGATTAAGCTTCACTAACTTAACTGAAGTTGTTCTTCTACTGTGTTATTACAAAAAAACAAACAAACAAAATCCAAAAACCATTGGGAGTCATGAAAAGAGGGTTAACATTTGAAAGGAGGAACTAAATCATTGATATCACATACATACATAGAAATTTTAAGGATTTTTGCATCATGTTCAAGAAAAATCTTAGAAGAGAAAAGCAATGTACACCATGATAAAATGATGTCTTTCTTTGGAAGGAGTGGGGAGAAATGTCCTGTGAAAACTAATAGTAGCTGAAACAAGTAGCAGAAGCACTGGCTTTGGGATTTTCTGAGTCCTCCCACAATTCCCCATTCCAAGAATGTCAAGAATTTGAACTCCTTGTTCTTAAAGGTGAAAGGGCATTACCTCAAATCTGCTCTCCAAGAGAAATGGTAAATGGCAAGACACGGAAATATACCACAAAACCTTCCCGATTGAACATGGCCGCACATGAGTCCTTTCTCTGGTACATGAGAAGTGACTGGAAAAGATGCGACTTGTTGGGTCATTCATTCATCAGGAGCCAGTGAGTGAGGTTTCCACTTGCATCTCAATGGTTCCCTATTTATTTCACCATTCAGCTTGAGGTTTAAGATGCTGGCTAGGAAATCAGAGAGGTGATTGACAGATGTTCAAGTGTGTTATAGTTCTATAATCTGTTGACAGGGAGCAAACAAACAAAAACAAAAAAGCTGGGCATGGTGGCTCACGCCTTTAATCCCAGCACTCGGGAGGCAGAGGTAGGAGGATCGCCATGAGTTCAAGGCCAGCCTAAGACTACAGAGTTAATTCTAGGTCAGCCTGGACTAGAGTGAGACCTTACCTCGAAAAGCAAACAACAAAAAAAAATCTGTTGACAGGGTAAAGGAAAGCTATATGTGTTTCAAAGTGATTGTTTCATGTTCCCCAACATTTCTGAGGGTTCAGGGAAACCCTTCACTGTGGTCTTATTCAACAGTAAAAATCAGCAATGAACTTGGGCAGCCCAGCCTGCCTACATCTCAAAGAGGAACCAGCCCATCAGCTGTTTTCACCTGTGATGCTGAAATGGGAAACTGTCCCCACCTCTCTGAGACAATTGTTTGCTTAAGGTACCCAAGGCCAGCAGAGTGCTCACTAGAGAACCCCAGAAGTTGCCTGAGCCCCAGAATAAATTCCTCTGGACTGTAATAGAATCCAAATTCTTCCGTTCCTAATAGAATGGATATTGCCTCTCTGAGATTAGCAATGTCTCCTAGGGAATAATGTAAAATATCTGCTTAGGGAGGCTTGAAAATAAACTCCTCTTTGGCCAGGCGTGGTGGCGCACGTCTTTAATCCCAGCATTGGGGAGGCAGAAGTAGGAAGATCACGGTGAGTTCAGGGCCACCCCGAGACTACATAGTGAATTCCAGCTCAGCCTGGGCTAGAGTGAGACCCTATGTCTTAAAACCAAAATAAACAAACTCCTTTTTCTTAAATTATCTAAAACTACCAAATTCTATAAGAGTTTGGCCACCACTTTCATACAATGTTGTTTTGTTGTTTTAAAATATTTTAACTTTATTATTATTATCATTATTATTATAGTATTGTTCCAACAAAGTGTTTAAAGGCAGTGATTACTAACACAGAACACGACAAGGGGTAACAGTCAGCCAAGTTGCTGGAAGGACACACACAGCCTGTCAGGCGGGGGTCGCTGCCATGCACAGAGGTAGCTGTACACTGCTACCCACATAGCTTAGGCTGCAGGAGAAGTGAGGGAGAAGACAGATACCGCTGGACCTTTAGAAGCTATTTAATAAATATCATCCAAAAACAAAATGGAAAATAAACCCTCCAGAGTACATCCACCTTAGGTCAACTGAAAGTAATCTAGTTTATTTAACTGAAAATCAACAGAGAAGGAAAACATTAAAACCAAAAAAAAAAAAAAAAAGCAGTTCTTAACACTAGCAGTAAATAAATTTGTACAATTCAATCTGTATAATATGATGAAATAAACCTACATCTTTTTCTTATTTTGGTGCTTTGAATTATACATACAAACAACAATTACAGGGACTTGTTCACAAAGCATGTAGGCCTAGAAATAACATTCTGAACCCTTTGCTGGCAATTGTGAAATATAACACTGATTGCCCAGAACTGAAATTTCCTTTGCAAAGGCCCACAACCTTGAACGAATGATTTGCCTACAAATTTTTTCTTTTTTTTTTTTTTGAATTTTTTTCTTTTTTTTCTTTTTTCTTTTCTTTTTTTCTTTCCTTTTCTTTCTTTCTTTTTTTTTTATTTTTTATTTTTTATTCATCAAACAAATGTGGCCAGTGAAAGGAAAGAAAACTGGCAGTCTGTCCATTTGGATATCAGACCTAGTTTCTTCGGAATTTCCACACTTGCTTTCCCCCATATTCTTTAAAATTCTTGGCGTCCTTCATGCCTTTCTTACAGCTATCCAGGTGCAATAAAGTCTTCCTCAAATGTACAGTATTTCTTACAATATAAGTTATATGCAATGTTCAGCAATTTTTTTTTCACAGCACTATAGAGACCCTGTTAAATAGGGAATGAGTCTGAATGGCTTATTCACAAATGGGATCCGAGTCAGTAGTTGGATCACAGACACCATCGTGAGCTCCTTTGCAAAAGAAGCAAACTGCATTTCGCTTTCTGCCTTCCAAAACATCTATCTGTGGCTTTCAGGCTTCATGATACTGCTTCCTGCAAAAACGCAAGTAGAAGGGGTCAGAGGGACTCGCTCGCTCGCTCGCTCGGAGACCCGTGTGCAGAGCAGCTAGGCTCTCTCTAGCCCATGGCGGTGACCATACTGGAAGGATGGTGAGGTCCGAAGGAGAGGCCCGAGGGCGGGTGCATGGGCGTGGGCGTGGTCAGCATGTGGCTGGAGTGGCTGAAAGGGGAGATGTGGCTGAGAGACGACATGTGTCTGGAGAGGGCGGCCGGGTTGAAGGAGCTGGTCTTGGGGAAGTCCTCCAGCGTGTCATGCACCTTTTTGCACTTTTTGGATTTGCTAGACATTTTCCGGTTTCTGGTCTGGATGCCTTCCTTCTTCATAGTCAGGGGTCTGTTAATCTAAACAAAGATCAATTTTTTTTTTTTTTACTTTTTTTGCTGTCTTTGAAATGACACAGGCTTTCACACAAGGACTCGGGTGCTGCCACCTGCCCAGGTCTGGGATCTGTTTCAGTTGATCCCTTCCTTCCTCCCACCTGCTCCTTCCTCTTTTCCAAGGCCCAGGTATTGCAGGTCTCTATTCCTTCAGAGACCACAGATACAGTGCTCACCAATTCAGCTTATCATAACTTGGGGGAAGTTTGCATGTCTCATCCAGTGTGATGCTAGGCAAGGGTTCTGCCCTAGAGCTACCAGGTAACTACCTCTGTAGCTCTGGGCCCCATGCTGATACAATGTGTTTTTCCAAAAGTTAATCCCTTGTTCTTCTTCCTGTTCTGACTCTCCACGTCTAACTGGGCCAATAGCAGAAATCAACCAATCAACAAAGATTGAATAAGCACCTGTGATATGCAAAGCCCTCTGCTAGCATACAAGCACACTCATCATAGAAATGACAGACCAAGAAAGCACCAGAATAAAGAGACAATGACAAGACACTACACAGGGCATCATGGCACAACCCAGTGCTTGAGGAAGAAATGCAGGAAAGAAAGGGACTCCTCGGCTTTTACTATGACACCCAAACTGACCATCCCCTTGCCTCCTGATAAATTGTCCTCTTTAAATATATCATTGGGAACCCAGAATCAAGCACAGACCTTGGAAAAAGATAACAGAGGCTTCTCTCCACTGGGAGTCAGTTAGGTCAAGGTCATCAAGTTACAAGTCTCCAGAAAGAACCAACTGCAACATCTGACCATATTCCCAAGAATGCAATCAAGAGACAGGGCTGAGTCCTGTCTGACTTCATGGGGTGAAAACAGACCCACTTGCTAAGCTTCTTAAGGGCCAAAGATAAAGGTTCCCTTGGCTCCAGAATCCACCTGAGGCTAGAAAAAATGACCGTAAAGGAAGAGACCCAAATGGCCAAGAGGGAACAAAGTACTGGGCACACCAAACCCATGGCTTCCTCGAGCTACCAGAGGTCATCTAAGAGGGAGACAGATCCCCACACTAGAGCTAAGACTATATTTATTCCCTGTGCCAAGACAGGGCGAGAGGAAGGAGAAGAGCCAAGGTCACTGTCAGAAGAATGTCTTGGGGCTCCATCTTCAAGTTCTCATCAAGATAAAAAGGCAGCCCACAGAGATGACAGGAATCTACTCCCACATCAAATCTTCCCCCAAGATAATGGCCAAATACACCACTGTGTTCACTGATCACTAGATGCACACAACCAGATATCTAAATATAATATCTGGTTACACAGATCCATGCTCCCAGATAGCTAGTCACAACACCACCTAGATACGCTGATGGTGAGATAGACAGTCCTCACACGCCTAGATAAGAAGAAAGAAACCCATGCCATACATGCAGAGACAAGGCATGGGCAGAACTAAGCACATGCCAAACAAATGGTCCAGATGATTATCTTGTATTGTTGGAGGCACATAAGCTGTCTCCTTGGACGAATCCCTACTAAAATCACAGAAAGAAAAGTGCACAGGTGAGAATGAGGAACTTTCCCTCTCCCTCTCTCCCAGTCACTGAAGTACAGCCATGAACATGGAACTAATCAGGGAGAGCACAGATATCCAGGTGTGTGGTGCAGGCCTGTAATCTAAGGGAGGCTGAGACAGGAGGACTCCTGCAAGTTCAAGGTCAGCCTGGACTGCATAGTGAGTTCCAGATAAGCCTGAGCTATGGAGGGAGATACAAAACCCTGTCTCAAAAAAACAAAACCAAAGACAACACCAGCGAAGACTAGGTCAGGAGTGAGCAATGGAGAAAAGAGACTTTTCTTTGATTTGGAAACTTCAGTGAACTGGGGGTGTGACTCAGTAAGAGGGTGCTTGCCTGGCATCTACAAGGCCATGGGTTCTACATCCAGAGCCACAGGGAAATAAAATCATATTCTTCAGAAATATTAGATACAGGTCAGAGCTTATGTCATCATGACTAGTTATCCAAAAAACAATTTTAATTCCTGTACCTCCGAGGAAGCAATAAAGAAACGTAAACATATGGGAATTCATTACCCCAAAGAAAGACAGTTTCCTTTCCAAGTTTCTCCTACAAGCTCCAAGGCTTCCAACCTCGCAGGAGGAACTTCTGAAATCAGTTCTGGAGTCTCGACTTTATTAGCTATGTGCTGCTAGCCTTTCCAGATCAAAACTTCCTCAGGTTAAAACTGAAAGACAAAGACTGTTTTGCTCTGTCTACACCATGAGACTATTTGAAGTTCAAATATCATCAAGTACTATGAAAGTTCTTGGAAAGTCATAAATTATAACCCAGCAAATAACTTCCTAGGCCATGCTGATGAAGAGAGAACCAATAATTAATGCACCAAAGCCGTCAGGTCTTAATCACACATCTTTCTAGCTCCTTGGCAGTGAGCAAGTGAACCCCATAGAAAACCAAGACTTGGTTTAAGTGCTGATAAATCTGTGTATGTCTCAAACCGAGGAGTTAGGAGGACACATCTAGGGGACCTTGTCAAGAGATATAACACCACAAAGAAAGGAGTAGAGCAACTAAAAAAAAAATCCTAATAATCTTCCCCAGTTGCCAGGTATTCCTGAGTATGGTGAATAGCCCTAAGCAAAAAACGTCTGCCTCTTTCCTCATTCAGTCCATGACTTTGCCAAGGGCAAGAACCGTCAGGAGAATCTAGAAAAGCTAAAGAGGTGGAGAACAAGGCAACAATTTTTGTTTGGGATTAATGCAAATTTGAGGCCTTCTTTTGAGATATGACTTGTCTGCCAGAAAGTAAATAAATCTTATTTTTAAGTGCTTTAAGATATGACAAGATTAAAAGTGACCTAGCTAGACCTAGAGAACTGGCAATAATGAGTCTGCTAACAGGACAGGGAAGGAGGAAATAATTTTTTCCCTTGGCATGACAACCTCCCTGGCCACTTTCCTCAGTTATCTGCCTGTAACAGCTGGTTGGGACATAGACATTCGATGAAATCTCTCAGAGATCTCCTTTCGTGTCTATTATAGAGAGGATCCATTTGAAATGCATAACACAGGTACAGCTAAGATTCCTTACTCCTGAGGAACCCAGTCAGCCCTTTGTGGTTCAAGAAAAGTGGCAGCTCTTATTTCTTTCTCTTCCCATGTCTCCATCAAGTGTATCTCTCTCTCTCTCTCTCTCTCTCTCTGCCTCTCATTTAAAATGCAAGGAAACATCAAAATAGAATTGGTGACTTTTGTGTCTTCCAAGGAGATTTTCTGTTCCCTAAAAAACTATACCTATGAGATATCAGGTTGAGAGGCTGAGCTTTGCGTACAATTCGTCCAGTACACACAGGTGGGATGTGTCTCTCTATCTTTTTGTTCTTTCTTTGTTTTGTTTTGTTGTTTGAGACAGCATCTTGCTATGTAGCCTTGGTTGACCCAGAACTGGCTTCAAATTCATGGCAATCCTCCTGCCTCATCCTTCCAAGTGCTGGGATCATAGGTTATGCTATTATATCTGACTTCCCTCTTGGTCTTCAAACTCTTTTCCATGTGGGTAAAAAGGTGTTTTCTAAACTACAACCTGCTGAGTTTGGTGGTCCATGCCTGTAATCCTAGTGCTTGGGAGTCAGGAGTTCAAGGCCAACCTTATCTAAATACCAAATTCAAGACCAGACTGGGGTTACAAGAGACTCTGTTTCAAAAAAATAAAAAATAAAAATAATAAGGTCTTACTTCATATATTATTGTGGCCCATTTGCTTGGCCTCAAAGAGGGCACCTGATATCCATCAGGAATCTCGACAGGGTGGCAGTGATGGTATTTTAAGGGCATAGTTAGAAGAACCCCGTCCTTGGTGTTCCTGATCCCACTTACATTGTGCAGCTTGTAGTAGAGCCCACAGGCATTGCAGACAGGGTCTCCATTTGCATTCCTCCTCCACAGGGTGGTCGTGGTGGTCTGACAGTTAGCACAAGATGTCCCTGCTCTCCTTGCTGCAGACTAGGGTGGGAGAGAGGAGAGGACAAGATCAGAACATGCTGACTGTGTTGGCAGAGCTACGGAGACAACAGGCTTGGAAGAAAAAAGAGAGAGACGTTATCATTGAAATCAAAACTAGCAAGTGAGCCACATAAAAGAAAGGACAAGTCCCAAACCTCCCTCGAGAAGAAAAATGGAGCCACTCAGTCCATCACACAGGAACATATGAGCGTGTGGACAGTCCACCGTACAGGAGAATATGAGTCTGTGAACAGTCCATCACATAGGAATATATGAGAGTGTGGACAGTCCACTGCACAGGAGCATATGAGACTGTGGTCAGTCCATCACACAAGAGAATTATGAGGAACAGAAAGCCAAAGCCACCTCCCTGAGAATACCATTCTCTTCCCAGCTCCAGAAAGTGCACCAAAAAGTCCACCTTAAGGATAGTAATTTTGAACTAACCAGACTAAGTCTGGTACCAGGCTTTCAGTCACTTTTATTCACCATGCCCAGGCCCACAAGATGAAAGTAAAACAAACACAAAAATAAAAACTATCATCTTCAGATATTCTGCTGAGCATCAGGACACACCAATTGAGTAACCGTAAGCAAGTAAATCACTGCAGATCCCAAATCTAGAACAGCTAAGTTAGCCAGATGTGGTGGCACTTGACTCTAATCCAAGCAAAGCACTCAGGAGGTTGACACAGAATTCTTGCAAATTCAAGGCTAGCCTGGACTACACAGTGAATTCGAGGCCAACCATTGCTAGAGGTGGGGAGGAGAATGGCTCAGAACAAACTAGCATGGCACATATGGGTAGATCTAATCCATTACTTTATGTGCTTAGAAATTTTCAAACAAAAACTAAGACGCTTTCTCGAAAAATAAATAAAAGCTGGATCGTGAAGAGAGAACAGAGTGCCGACTCAGGAAATTCAGTCTCTGAAAAGGCATCTTTGCTGTGCGTGGCATACATTCACGTGTGACATAATTTAGGGTGCCCTCAATGAGACAACCTAAATCAAGTCATCGTGATCCTGCTCACATCTGTGCGCATCTTACATGTACACCGGTGATGCTTTCCTACTTGACTGGTCCCTTGCGACTTCAGGGACAGCCACCTTCACCCTCTTGAGGTGGTCATTATTTAATGAGTCACACTGCAAGAACCCAATATGCTAGCTGTTTAGTAGGCCTCTTGTTCGCATCTCATATCACTGTCATGGAACTAGGAATTTCCTACTATCCTCCTGGGGGAGAGGAGTCACAGGTCAGATGTCAGCCTCAACCTGAATTTTAATTCCTTGGTTGTTCAGACCTGGTGTCTCTCTCAAGCCTGTAATTCTAGCACTTGGAGAATTGGCCCCAGTTCAAGGCCAGCTTGGGGGCTATAGAGTGAAACCTAACCTCAAAAAAAAAAAATTCTTGGTTGCCTTTCATAGGTTACTTTCACTTTTTGATGAATTTAAATTCATCAGGTGACTATTTTCCACACCAATAATTTGAGAAAGATTAAATTCAAAGCTTAAAAGAAAATGGTGTTTTCACCTCTTTTTTATTCTTTTTTAATTTTTTCTTTATTAAGCAGAGAGATACAGAGAGAGAGAGAGAGAGAGAGAGAGAGAGAAAGAGAGAGAGAGCACCAGGGCCACCACCTTGTGGGTCTGGCTAATGTGGGTCCTGGGGAATTGAACTTGGGGCCTTAGGCACTGGAGGCAAGTGCCTTAAAAACTAAGCCATCTCTCTAGCTCTGGTGTTTTCACTTCTAACATACTTCTCTCTCTCTCTTTTCTCTTTCTCTCTCTGTTTTTGTTTGTTTGTTTGTTTGTGTGTTTGTTTTGAGGTACGGTCTCACTCTAGCCAAAGTTGACCAGGAATTCACTATGTAGTCTAGTCTCAGGGTGGCCTTGAACTCACAGTGATCCTGACACCCCTTTTTCCCTATCCACCTTCTTACTGCCCATTATGAAAAGAAACAGTAACTCAAAAATGAGTCTTGCTCCTGTACTCAAAATTAACAGCAGAGAAAAGGCTAAAGAAGAAGAAAGAATTCAATTAAAGCAAGAGTTTCTTCTGGGAACTGGGAGTGTAGCTCACCAGCAGAGCACTTGTTTGGCACGCAAAAAGTCCTGGATTCAATTCTCACCACAATAAATTAAAAGAAAAACAATCAACGATGAAGAATGGAAGAGCAAAGGAAGGAAGAGAGGGAGGGAGGAATGAAAAAGAGAAACTTCTGGAACTCAAAGCTCCAGGGATCCCTGCACACTTTTACCAATATTTTGTCAGGCATAAAGTTGAGCCAAATCCTGAAAGCTTGTCAGATATGGAAAACCCAGTGGCAATTTTCAACACACCAGATGGATTCCTTTCCTTTCGAAGCCATTAAATTATTCCACAGATATGCTCCTATGGGCTTTAAATGGCTTGAAACAACTCTGTTTTTAAATAATTCGTTTCTGTATTCTGGACATTAGAAACAGCTTTTCTCTATCATAATGAAAAGATAGTACTTTTTTGGCTCCCCATTTTGAAAATAACTCGCTGAGTCCAGGAGTAGTGACACTAGGGCCACCAGCCTTTATGGACTGTGGTAATTTGATACTTGAATCCCTGTCCACCTCGTGTGCTGGGGGGTGAGGAGGGAGCGAGAAGAAAGCCAACGCTTACATGTGATTACTGCCATCTTATGTATAAAAGACATATTCAGACATATCAAAGTAATATCTACTGAAACATCCTGATTCAACAGCATTTTTCAATATATTCAAATTTAAAAAAAAACAGAACTGGGCTGGAGAGATGGCTCAGTGGTTAAGGCACTTGCCTCCAGTGCCTAAGGCCCTGGGTTCAATTCCCCAGGACCCACATAAGCCAGACCCACAAGGTGGTGGCCCTGGTGTTCTCTCTCTCTCTCTCTCTCTCTCTCTCTCT
>PVHP010027022.1:0-23602 GCA_004024765.1 Zapus hudsonius | reverse complement strand
TAAATGAGTCAAGGCCATTTGTGTTTCCTCCTCCGTGAATTCTCTGTTAAGATCAGTGCCCCATTTTGTGAGGGGGCATTTTGGGTTTTTGCTATTAATTTTTTTGAGTTCTCTGTAGGTTTTTGAAATTAGGCCTCTGTCAGAGTTGTGGCTGGCGAAAATCATTTCCCAATTTGAAGGGGGTCTATTGGTTTTGAGTATGTTTTGTTTGTCTGTACAGAAGCTTTGGAGTCTGATCAGGTCCCATTGGTTAAGTGTTTGTCGTATTTCCTGGGCTGCTTGTGCCAGGAATTTCTTAAAGAGCTAAAGCAGAGGACTGGGGAAAAAATGGCATTGTTACACTGACACATAGCTTTGGGGAGAATGGCACAAGTGAAAGAAACAAAATAAACAATATAGCCAAGAATGGGGACTCACTGCTGTGTTCCCAGCACTTGGAAGGCAAAGGCAAAAGGATTGCCACAAGTATGAAACCAGTTAGGCTTCAGAGTGAGTACCAGGCTAGTTTCCGGGAGAGTGGGGGCAAGAACCTGACTCAAACAAGCAAACACATAAAAGACCCCAAAACAACATTAATATAAAATGCATTCAATTAAAGTATCATAAGTACAATATTCTAAATATTTTTATTTCTCTTTCCTTTCTTTCATAATCCACCTTACTGATATCTCATCTTTTAACCAACAGTTTTGTTGTTTTGTTTTTTTAATCAGGTTACCAGTACCTTTGTCTTTCACCCCTCCATATCTTATCATCCACCATCATGATATCCCACCATTCCAAAACACTGTTCATTCTATTTTTCTCTGCATTTAAATCACTTATAAATTCATCTTAACCTATTCTTAGTGAGCTAACCTCATATTTCAAAAGCTATGAGCCTGGAATGTTTGAATACCATCCATCCTTGCAGACTTATCCATATCCATAGCCATAATCAGTTTTCTGGCTTGCTATGTTTTCCCTACTGGAAATTTCTTATATACCTCATGAATTTCTGTTTCATGACAATGCAAATACGACAACCAGATGAAGCCATTACAGTCAAAGATGACCACTTTCAGTACTGCTCTACCATATACTTTCTACACACAACATTACTCTTCTTACGTAACAAGTTTATAGATGAAAAATAATATTCAATTTTGGGTTTATTTACTTATGTCCGATTTCTAATGAGAATGGATTTAATTTTTCAGATATTTTCTAAGTATTTGTATTTTGGTGAACCATTTATTGAAGTAGTTTACACTTTTAAGATGAATTATGCATATCATAATCAATGTGCACAAAGTATTCTCATTTCTTTTGACGTTTTAAATCAAAGTCCATTTTTTATACTCATATCAAGCCACGTTTGAGAACTCTCCAGCTAATCATGCAGTACCCGGAGCAGAAGAATACACACTGACTGATCTTCCTTGGAATGTGTAATTTATAACCTTTTGAAACATTTACCTTTCTGATCTCTGTTGGCAATGAGATTTTGTGTGGCTGTGACTGATTATACTCCCAGCTGTTTGCTTATGGCTTACTCAAGGAGGCAAAGTTACGGCAGTCATGATACTCCCAACCAAGCACAGTCCCTAGGAATTATTCTATATTTCTCTTAAAATAGCATCAATGGCAGTGTTGAACTTTCATACTGGAGTCAGAGAATGGAACAGTGTTAAGTAAGGGTTTTAATATTTATTTATTTGCATTCAAAGAGGAGAGAGAGAGAGAGATAGAGAGAGAGAGAGAGAGAGAGAGAGAGAGAGAGAGAGAGAGAGAGAGAGAGAGAGAATGGGCACACCAGAGCCTCCAGCCACTACAAATGAACTCCAGATACATGTACATCAGGCTTTATGATGGTACTGGGGAATGGAACCTATGTCTTAATGCTTTGTAGGCAAATGCCTTAACCACTGAGCAATTGCTCCAGCAAAGGTAAGTTTTATATTAGGAATTCTGTTGTTTAACTTATATAAGCTTATGTAAATTGATACCCTTTCACACCACTTCTTCTCTTGAAAAATGACAGATAATACTGAATGAAAATGAATGCACATCAAAATAAAATGTATTGTCTGCTGAGTTCCCTATGGATCCTCCCTGATATGCCTGTGGTGGCTCCTCTCTTGCCAGGATCTGGGTCATCAGCCTATGGTGGGTTGGTAGGGTTAGATGGGCCACAGCTCTCTCGTTGTATCCTGAAAAACACAAACACATTTGGCTTATCCTGAGTTGGTTGAATGGCTGTGGCTATGGGTCCCCTGCCCATGCCGTCCTTCTCTGCAGGGTTCCATATGGATCCTCCATGTATGACTGGTGGCTCCTCTCTTGCAAGAATCTCAGGTATCAGCCTACGGTCGGTTGGTAGGGTTAGATGGGCCCCAGCTCTCTCGCTGCATCCTGAAAACTACAAACATAATCTCCATTGGAGAGTGAGATCAGTTTAGGTTAACAAACATGCACAATATTTTTAGTAGCATCCCTGTCAATCACTCCCATAATGCATCTTGTCTTGGAAGCCCAAGAGTACGGGATCCGGTGCCTATCACCCTGAATCCCAACTTCCAGACAAGGGATCCCCCTCACTAAGTGGAAAATTTGGCCGAATTTGAAAGCTGTTGATTGTCTCCCCCAGGCCCAGGCTCCTCCATTACACAAGCGCTCCTTTCTTGGTTCACTGTTCAGTGGTCTCTGTATACTCCATTTGTCATTGATCAGTTTCCCCTGACAGCCTGTGCAGTGCCTTCCAGCATGACACTAAACTTCAATCTCACCAGCAATGAATGAGGGCTCCTTCTCCCCCCCCCCCCATCCTCGCCAGCAATGATTAATGTTGGTTTAGAATTGCCATTCTGACTGGGGAAAGGTGGTATCTCATTGTGGTTTTGATTTGCATTTCCCTAATGCTTAAGGATGCTGAGCACTTTCTCAGGTGAGAAAAGGCCATTTGTGTTTCCTCCTCTGTGAATTATCTGTGGAGATCAGTGTCCCATTTTCTGAGGGGGCAGTTGGCTTTTTTGATAATAATTTTTTTGAGTTCTCTGTAGGTTCTGGAAATTAGGCCTTTGTCTGAGTTGTAGCTGGTGAAAATCATCTCCCAGTTTAAAGGGGGTCTATTGACTCTGAGAACGATGTTTTGAGTCTGATCAGGTCCCATTGGTTAAGTGACTGTTGTACTTCCTGGGCTACTGGAGATTTGTTCAGGAAATTATTCCCTACTCCTATATCATATAGGGTTCCTCCTATTTTTTCTTCCAGGGTGTTTAGGGTTGTATGGTTAATATTGAGGTCTCTGATCCATTTGATCTTTGTTCCTGTTGAAAGAAGTGGGTCTATTTTCATTTTTTTACACGTGTTTATCCAATTTGTCCAGCACCATTTGTTGAATGTGCTATCTTTAGCCCAGCTTACATTGTTGGCACCCTTGTCGAAGACTAAGAAGCTGAAGTTACTTGCATTAAAGGCTGGGTCTGCAATTCTATTCCACTGGTCAGACTGACTGTTTTTCTGCCAATACCATGCTGTTTTAGTTACTATGGCTTTGTAGTATGTTTTAAAGTCAGGTATGGTGATACCTACTGCGTATTTTTTTTTACTCAGAATAGTTTTAGGGCTTCAAGGTCTCTTATCCTTCCAAATAAATTTTGAGATTATATTATCTATGTCTGTGAAGAAGGAGGTTGGGATTTGTTTGGCATTGCGTTGAATCTGTAGATTGCTTTTAGGCAGGATTGCAATTTTTACTATATTGATTCTCCTATCCATGAGCATGGAATATCTTTCCATCTTGTCACGTCCACCTCTATTTTCCTCTAAAGTGTTTCAAAATTTTCCTTATATCTTTCACTACCTTGGTTAGTGACATTCCCAGGTATTTAATTTTGTTTGAGGATAAAGAGAATGGGACAGTTTCTCTGATGTCTTTTTCTGATTGTCTTCTGTATATAGAAAGGCTACTGAATTTTTGTGTATTAATTTTTTTATCCTGCCAACTGCTGAAGGCATTGATCACCTTCAGGAGTTTGCTGATTCTGTTCTTTTATCTGATATGTATAAGATAATGTCATCTGCAAAGAGAGGTAGTTTGATTTCTTCCTTTCCAATTTGTATCCATTTTATGCTGTTCTCTTGTCTTATTGCTTGGGCTAGAACTTCAAGCACTATGTTAAAGAGCAGTGGTGAGAGTGGACACCCCTGTCTTGTTCCTGAGTTAAGTAGGAACTCCTTGAGTAGTTCTCAATTGAGGATGATTTGAGCTTTAGGAGATCTGTTTATTGATTTTATCATGTTGAGGTAGAGGCCATCTATGCCTATTCTTTCCAGGGTTTTGAACATGAAGTGGTGTTGAATTTTGTCAAAAGCCTTCTCAGCGTCAATTGAGATGAGCATGTGGTTTTTGCGGGTGAGTTTGTTAATGTGGTGAATTATATTTATCAACTTTCGTATGTTGAACCATCCCTGCATCCCTGGGATGAAGCCGACTTTGTCAGGGTGAATTACAGTCTTGATGTGGGTTTATATTCGGTTTGCTAGGATTTTGTTTAGGATTTTTGCATCCAAGTTCATCAGGGATATGGGTCTGTAGTTTTCTTTTTTTGTTACATCCTTGCCTGATTTGGGAATTAGAGTGATGGTAGCTTCATATAAGGAGTTTGGGAACCTACCCTCTTTTTCTATGTCCCTGACAAGCTTCAAAAAGAGAGGTTTCAGTTCTAGGATGAAGGTTTGGTAGAATTCAGATGAGAAACCATCTGAACCTGGGTTTTTCCGTATGGGAAGGTTCTTGATTACTGATTAAATCTCTGCGATTGTTATCAGATTGTTTCGGATATTTATCTGCTCTGGTCTGAGCTTTGGAAGATGGTAGGTGACCAGGAATTTATCCATTTTTTCCAGGTTCTCTAATTTTGTGGAGTAGAGGTTTGGAAGTATAACCTGATCATACATCCAATCTCTTCAGGATCTGTTGTGATCTCACCCTTTTCATTTTTTATTTTGTTAATTTGGGCCTTCTCAGTTTTTTGTTTGATTAAGTTGGCCAGGGTTTTGTCGATCTTATTGACTTTTTCAAAGAACCAACTCTGATTTGTCTATTTTTTCAATCGTTTTCTTCGTATCCAAGTCATTAATCTCAGCTCTGATCTTAATTATTTCCTTGCGTCTCAAGCTCTTAGAGTTGGATTTTTCCATCTGTTCTAATGAACTTCAGTGTTAGGATAGTTGGTTGATTTGAGACCTCTCTGTCTTTTTTATGAAGGTATTTAGTGCAATGAATTTCCCCCTTAGAACTGCCTTCATTGTGTCCCACAAGTTCTGAAAGGTCGTGTCCTCATTATCATTTGTTTCTAGGAAGTTCTAGATTTTCTGTCTGATTTCTTGTTTGACCCATTCATTGTTCAGGATTGAGTTGTTCACTTGCCAGTATCTGTTGAAATTTTTGGATCCTCTCCCATTGTTAATTTCTAGCTTTAATGTGTTGTGGTCTGATATGATGCAGGGGATTACATTGATCTTTCTGAATTTTCTGAGAGATGATTTATGGCCCAGTATAATGTCAATTTTGGAAAAAGTTCCATGCGCTGCTGAAAAGAATGTGCAATATGTGTCCTTTGGGTGGAATATTCCTTAGATGTCTGTTATCCCTATTTTGTCTATGGTGCCATTTATCAGTTTGATTTCCCTGCTTGTCTGTTGTTTGTAAGATGTGTCTAGGGATGACAATGGAGTGTTAAAGTCTCCTACTATGATGGTGTTGGCATTTATATCTGCTTTGCTTTTCAGTAACTTATGCCTAATGAATTCCAGGTTTGATTTCATTATTTCTTCCTGACAGTCATTCTTATATTTGCAGATGTCTTCGGTTAATTTGGAAAGCTGGTTTTTGATACCTTCAGTTTGCTGGCTTGCCTTTAGTTCTGATATGTCTCTTCTGACATCCATTTGGTTCTCCTCCATTATATTAAGCCTGGTGGCAAAGCTAATAAGCTGACTTTGTACCCTTTCAATATGTTGGTCCATCTTTTCCTGCATGATTAACATTAAGTTCTCCTTAGTATCTGTGCCAGTATGATCAGGGTTGGTTTAGTGTTGTGTCTTCCTGGGCCTGCCTCTGCTCTCTCCCTTTAGTTGTGTTGTTGATGTTATTTGGCGTGGTTTCCTCAGCTGATGTAATATTGTTGTGTTGAGGTCTGCCCATTTTGATTCCACTTGAGGTGGTTGGTGGGATGCCTTTGAGATATCTGAACACTGGAAAGGCACAGCAATGGGAAAGCAGCCAGGTCCCAGGCGGAAAAGGTAGCCGTCCCGGATTGGGAAGCAGCCAGTTCCAGGGGTGGGAAAGCAGCCAGGTCCGAGGTGGGATAGCAGCAGGTCCCGGGTGGAAAAAGCATCCTGTCTTGGATGGGAAAGCAGCTGGACCCGGGACAGCAAAGCAGCCTGTCCCGGATGGAAAATGCAGCTGGGTCCCTTGGCAGGAAAGCTGGACGGGTGGGAAGGCAGCTGGATTGGGAGGGGCGGCAAGGTGGCCGACTCAGCCCCAGGTGGGGTGGGAAGGCAGTCGGCTCGTGTCCTGGATGGGCGGGCAGCTTGGGCCCTGTGGTGGCTGTAAGTCTGCCAGCTAGGGCCGCGGGGTGTCGGGAAGGTAGCCGGCTTGGGCCCGCAGTGGCGGGATGGCAGGCGGCTTGGGCTCTGCAGGTGGACGGAAGTCGGCCGGCTAGGGCCCCAGGGTGGTGGAAAGGCTGGCGGCTCAGACCACCAGAGCAGGTCCTGCTGGATGGGCTGTTGTACTCACTGCCTCCGACGTGCCCTTATGTTCGATGTGGATTCCAATCAGTAGAATCTGTTGCTGGAAAGTGTCCGAAGTTGAGGTTCTGGCTATTGCTTGAGTCCACGGCCTTGATCACAGCTAAAAACCCTAACCTCTGTTCCCCCAGGGACACCGCGTGGCTTTTAGTTCGCCATCATGAACCGGAAGCCCCCTATATGGAATTTAATATACTCATTTATTCAAATTTATGCTGTGCTTTGACATAGAAACAATCAGGTTACTAAAGTTGATTAAAATGTTGACTCAGTAGGTTTACTAAACTATTTTTCTCATGATCATAACAGGGAAATATGTGCATAAATATACCACATGCACAAATACCTACAGTTTGCTGCCCAATGATCATATATTCTCTACAGACTTCTTTTTAATTTTTAAGTATCTTATAAATTTTGTATACTTTTGATTGGAAAGTTTTTCCTACTAGAACTAAAATTTACTTCTGGCTTTCACTTTTATTTCTCCTATTGCTAATTCTTGGATTCATGAAATGTTAATTGATTTTAAAAAAAAAAATTACTAGTCCTTAATGCAAGAGAAAGAGAGAAAGAGAGAAAGAGAGAGAGAGAGAGAGAGAGAGAAAGAGAGAGAGAGAGCCATGTAGCTCAGGCTGGTCTTGAACTAACTATACACAGAGGATGATCTTGAACTTCTGATCCTCCTGTTTCCTCTCCCAAGTCCTGGGATTAAAGACATGCACCACCATGACTGAATTTATGCAGCTCTGTGTATTGAACCCAGGGCTCATACATGCTTGGCAAGTACTCTATCATGTATCCAGCTTTTATCCCTTAATATTATCTTCATTTTATCTTCCTCTCTGCCCCATGTTTTTGTAGCCCTCACACTGGTTCTGATATTACTGACCTCATTATTACCCACATGAATACTCATCTAGATGCGATTTTACACAAGCAAAGTGAGACAATCAGATTTTTTGGTAGTAATCATAACTATTATATTGAATGCTTAACTAACCCAGTGCTAAGTATTCTACATACACTCATTTAACACTTGCAAAGTCCCTTTTAAGGTGTTATTTCCTTTATTCTATGGACTTAGATGTTAAGGTTTTTATTAGTGCCACATAGGTATCCAATATATTTTATGTTTCATTTTTCTATATTTGTTGGTTTAAGTAGTTCATTTAATCAATAACTTTTTAAATCTTTCACTGTAAATGGCTATAAAGTTTCCCTTTCAGTTCTCTGATTTTTCAAAATTAATAGAGGGGTTGCAGAAATGATTCTATGGGTAAGAGTGCTTCCTTTGCAAGCATGGGATCTTGCAGTGCCTGAAATCTGCACAGTTTGATTCCTCAGCATCCATATAAACAACTGTGTTGACCATGCTCATCTGTGACCCAGTCCTGTCTGGAGCAGAGGTCAGAGATTCACTAATGCTCTTTTAGATGTTAAAGTCTGGAATCAGTGAGAGACTCTGACTCAAGGGAATTTGTGAATGAGTGATAGAGGGGACAATCAAAGCTCTCTTCTGTAATACACTACCCCCAACACACCACATCATATCACACCACACATCATAGCACACACACTACACATAGTCACAAGCAAAAAATAAATAAATACAAGACTTTATATGTGTACATGTTCAATTTCTTAACAGTTTCATGCCATTTTATTACTGCTTTCTCATGCGTGGGAATATATACTCTGAATGTTTTTAACTAGATTCTTACAAAAAAATCTGATGAGTTTATTAGGATTTTTATAAGATTATACATTATTCTATTTTTAATATGTGTGCATACAGCATATGATTTGATATGTCGTGATGTGATATGTGTGGTTTGTATGTGCATATGTGTGTGCCCAGTGTGTATGAATATGGAAGCCACAGGAGAACAACGATGGCCTCCTCTGTCACTGTTCTGCTTTAATACCTGGAAACAGAGTCTCTCACTGAACCTGGAGCTCACCATTTTGTTTATGCCAGACTGGGAGCATGTGTGGCTTTTATTTAATTGTGTGTGTGTGTGTGTATGTATGTGTGTGTGTGTGAGAGAGAGAGAGGGGGGGAGGGAGGGAGGGAGGGAGAGAGAGAGAGTGCCAGGCCTTATTATCACTGCAAGCTTTGTAGTGCCATTTTGTATGTCTGACTTTATATGGGTAATGTTGAATTAAACCTGGGTGCACAAGCTGTGCAAGTGTGTGCTTTTTACTGCTTTCCTTAGCCTCCTTGCACTGCTTTTTATGTGGGTGCTGGACAACTGAACTCAGATCCTCATTGTTGTGCAACAAGTGCTCTTACCCACTGAGACATCTCTCCATACCCTGTACTTTAGTTTAAATATGCATTCAAACATATTTACAATCTTGTGTGTTATTACTCTGACTGTGAACTGATTTCTTTAGTTTCATTTGTTTTACATATATGATAATGGAAATAATAAAAATTCTAATCAGAAGAGATAAAGGCGATAAACAGTTTTGTAGCACAATACTCAATAAACAATTCCAAAGTAATATAAATTAACATGATTTGGGTACAGTTTTTCAATCCACCTGTTTGATTTATATCCCAGTTTCTCATCTCAATGACTAGGATATTAATGGGCACTGTCAAATGGGTTCTTCTGAGTTACAAAATTTATATCTGGACCATTGGTTTCTCTACTTAGCTATTCCCTTTATTCTCACTATAATAACTCTGGGTACATACCCAAATGACTCCATATCCTACCACAGAGATACTGGCAAACCCGGGTTTATTGCTGCTATATTCACAATATTAAGGAACTGAATCACTCTAGATTTCTATCACTGGATAATGTGCGTATGTTATGCTACACAATAAATTTCATTCAATCATTATAAAAATTAAATAATGAAAATTTCAAGAAAATTGAAGAATAAAAAATGATATTAAGTGAGAGACCACAATCTCAGAAAAAAAAATATTGTATATTTCTCTTATATGCATGTCCCACTTTTGTTTTTACTTTTATTTATGTGCATTTAAGTGAGAGTGAGGAGGAATATTGGTGATGAAACTGGAAAAACAACCACAAGAGTGGGCATGAGGATTTAAGGGAGTGGGGGAAAGGGAGTGTAGATTCAGGTGACCTGAAAGTGGAAATGACGCTTCTTGGGTGGCAGTATAAAGGGGAAGGAGAGCGGGAGAGCTAAGGAGGGCAGGAGGGTCAACAACAATGTAGAATAATGCCATAATGAATCACATGATTTTGAATACTAATAAGAGAATAAATTTAAAAAGTAAAATAAAATAAATATAAGGAGAAAGGAATTATATTCATTTGCTTCATTTGTGATTATTGCTTCTCAGAGACCTTTTCTACCTTCTGAATCTCTTCTAGGCATACATAAACTACCTGTACTATTACAGTATATTTAGGATGTCTGCAATATTTTATTACATTTATGATATTTTCAATCATCAATGCTTTTTCTTATCTACCTACAATTTCCAAAATTTAAATCTCCATTTTGAGGGAATATACTGTGACTTTCAATATTTCCTCAAAATTACTGATAGTTCAGCAATCCAATTAGTATTTTTTCAATTCTTTGAGTTTTAATTTGTCAAAATTGGATAATTAAAATTGAAAAGAGAATTTGCTAATTTGTAGCTATTGAATCTCCTATTTGAGGTATCCCTTTTATCTTTATTTAACGGCTTAAATTTTGGTATTGACCTTTAACTTCCTGACAGGTATGCCTTATTTCTCACTGAGAAAGAAAAATAAATATGTCATTGGAAAAGTATCTGAATGAAAAATAGATTCTAAATGAGAATGCTCTCTGTATTGTCATCATCTCACTGTTATTTACATCCAAGCTATCATAAAGCTAATGTCATGTAATCACGTAAACACATTTAACAATTTAGCTTTTGTATATGATTGCAAATCAAGATCCTTTATGTTATAGGAAACAAAAACCTTGGACAGAATTAAAGTCTCCAAAGTAAGAAGTGAGCAAGCAAAAGAAGATAAATATATCCAGGAAAACAACACAAGGGCTCTGAAAGCAAGCAAGAGACTGGGCGAGACAGTCTAGATGGAGATCTTCTAGTTGATAAATGGAGACTAGAGGGAATTTGGATTTTGGATTAACGAATTAAGATAAATAGTAATTGAAATTGAAGTATTAGATATCTTAAAATCAAAATAATAGGTTAGAGGACAATGGCAGTAATATTTTATGGGAATTGAGAGAAAAATAATTTATTAGGCATGCAGTTTCCATAATATTAAGATTAGAATCTCTTCTATTATTCTCCTGTGCAGATTTTGAAGTAGCAAATAATTTCCTGTATCTGCATACAATCTTATTTATTTTGCAGTCAATTCACCTGCAAAAGTGTTATTCCAATGAGTCAAACATGTGATAATATTGATAGATATACCAAAAATTAATTTTGAGAACATTAAAATATATATCCAAAGAAAAGCTTGGTAGTGGACAGTTCTATTTTGTGAAAACCCTAACATGAAGTACCATATACATTGCACATAAACATCACACACACACACACACACACACACACACACACACACACACACACACACACACACACACACACACAATTCTTCCTTGATTTCAGTCTCTAACAACATTCAGTCTCAGGGGCAAGGCGCGTCAAATTAGCCGAGGCTAATCTTACAAGCTTTTAAAAAATTGTCTTAAATAAATTTATCCAACTTTAAAAAGCAATGTTTATCTTCCTTTTCTGTAATTTACACCCTTTTGTCTTCCTTTGACAGATGACTATAGTAAACAAACACTGCCCAGCTTTTTCTCCTCCCTTCTAAGGTTCCACTTTCTTTCACAAGAATTCTTTGCTAAACTTTGAGATCTGATAATCTTTAAAAAGAGAGATTTGGAATGACCTTTTATGAAATATGCAATGATTGCTGTTTCTGTGTGTGTGAAGATAAATGTCTGCCATGTGTCTTTTTTCAGGACCCTACAAAAACAGCTCAGAACATGCTGGGTGTGGAATATCATCACCTAATGACTAAAGATTAGTCTGGAAATTTCATTAATCTAGTAGAACATGCTGCACAGAATCAAATTTCTAATTAGATATTTGGAAGCAAATGGCAGCTTTTACATGGAGGAAAACAGCTTGAGGGTTTGTGACTTCAGGAATCATTTACTTGATGATACATTTTATATTTTGTATACAAGGTATGTTATTTAATCTTTAGAACAGGAAAAGAATATACCAATTTCTTGACATTGGATGAGCTATGCTTTAGGACATATTCAGAACATTGAAGAGAAACTGTCTTCATACAAAATGTAGGACAGGACAGTGCTTAGACATAAAAGAAACTGAATGACTAGTGTTTACTTCAATAGTATCTGAGTCAAAGATAATTTCTTAGTGTAAAATTTTCAGTATTTTTAAGGCCAAACATTCTACTCAATCCATGGCACTATAAAACAAGATTATTCCAAAATAGTCTCTAGCCAGCTATCTTTTTCAAACCATACGGAAACACAAATTAAAAATAAAACATCTTTCATCTACTTGTGAGGTGAATTTTCTTTTTAAGAATAGATTTCTTTAAACTCTTTCTGACTAATAACAGCATTTGATTACATTTGTCCCTTTAATCTGTGTGTCAGTACTGAAATGAATCAAATGGGCCTTTGACCTGTTTCAAAATATTTGCCTTTGCAGTGATTTTAAGAAGGTAATAAAAATATACTTGAGATAAAGCACTAGAAAAAAAGGGAAGGCTAGATAAATACCATCTTCAGAATTGGATTCTCTCAGCAGTGCCTAGAAACAGCAAGGGCTGTGATGAAGAAAAATTAATAGGTAGTCATTTATTCCATTTATCATTAAGTAAAATGCATGAAATATTTAATTCAAAGCATGTTCCTGGTGGCTACTTAGGTAGAGATGATAAAGAATAATGACTATTACTTATGCGGAAGCTTTCTCTTCAGTAACCTTCAAGCACAACTTTCATTTTAGGCCATTTCTCCTAATGAACTCATGTAATGAGCATAAATTACTGCACATGGTTTTCTCTATATAACTAGGCACCCTAACATGTTATTCATCTCTTTCTTCCTCTCTGTTAAGACTGTAGAACATTTGAGATGCTTTAGAAGAAACACATTTAACAACTGGAAATTATCAGTGGTACTTACAACTGACAGTTGTTGTGTCAATCAATCTGTTTATTCTCAAATAAATAGCATGTTTCTTTTCTGAGTGAGGAAAACACACTCACACACTGATGTAGATGTATAATTTTGACCAGTTCCAAAGAACAAAGAAAATATTTTAAAATCATAATATTCTTTGACCCACTTTAGTTAATTTTATTTTATTTTTTATATATTTATTATGAATAAGTATATACATTGTATAATCAAATCCTGTGAATGTGTCCCCGTTTCCCTCCTCTCTGTCCCCTACCCACTGGGGTCCTTCTTCTCTGCACATACTGGATCTGTCCATAGGTTAGGGGAATATGAACTGCACCAGAGGAAGCCAGTTTTTCTTTTTTTTTCTTCACCCTTTGAGTGTTGTTGCTGAGGGGGGCAATGTCTCTGGATATTTTCCCACACCATGAATCTTACATTCTTTCCACCTCCTCTTCCACTCAGTTCCCTGAGTCATAGTAGGTGAGTTTTAAGTCTGCTTCATTGTTGAGATCTTAAGTATCTCTGGATCTTTGCCCTGGGTTGTATTGGGTATTGTTGGTGTCTGTCTCCACAATGATGAATAGTTAGTTTATTCTAAGGGATAATTGTGAAAATACATAGACTTTCTCTGAGACAGTGTCTCACATTATAGCTCAGGCTAGCCTGGAACTCATTATATATCACAGTCTGGCCTACAACTAGGAGTGATCCTCCTGTCTCAGCCTTATTAGTGCTGGGATTATAAGCATGATCCACCACACTCAGCTAAATAGACTTCTTTACAGAAATATTTATCTAAGAGGTGTATATTAATATCAAATAAAAATCTCAACACTATTTTAATAATGTCTGTTTACTTAAATATGATTTATCATTCATAAGCTTTTATTACTCTCGTGATACACATATAGGAAAGAAAGGGGTATAAACCAAAAAATGCCTTAGATTTTCCAAAATAAAAGTAATATAGCTGTTGGAAATATGATGGTATTATCAAAGGAGCTGAAATTAGATATCTAATGTAAGTCAAACTTCTATTTTACTAGAATATGGACCTTATGTTTAAGAAGGGCCATAACTAGGATAATTACAGTTTTAGTAAGATAAAAGAGGAAACTGAGCTATCTGACATACATCTTATGTGACAGATAAAGCTGGACACTGGTGAAAGAGCTGAGCATAGATCTAATCAATAATAATTATTACAATAGGAACAAAAGAAGTCCAGTGTGAACTGAACTCAAATTACATTTGTATAGGTTTGTTTGTTTGATTATTTGTTTGTTTAGGGAGAATAAGGGAATCGGGATTTCGTGAACACAATCTCAGAAGGGTCAGGGCAGTGAAAAGTTATGAGGAGTTGATGAATTTAAATATGGTGAGACCAGATGTTTCTGCTTTCTGGAAATTATCTCATAGATACTGGGAAATAGATCTTATCTTGAGGAGTTAGCTAGAATAAACAGTAATATTTTTTTTTGGTATCCTTGAGTTTTATCAGGCCAGCACTGTCAAAGAAGTTAGGATTATACTAAGGGGGTAGCCTTGAGCTGTTAAAAAATTATGTTAGTGTTTTGATCAAGTTTTCATAGGCCCATAAGAAGAACCTAGTAGAGAAAGTCCTCAGAGGGCCTCATGGCATTTATTTGGTCAAGTAGAAATCTTTTCAGTAATCAGTAAGTCTGATCATGTGACCACAGCAGGCATGTTTCTCCTCATGAAGTTCTTATCACCTATTATGCGTTCTATTGACGTGGGGAGGGAATTGGATATAAAAATCAGTCTCCTTCTGGGTAAAAAGTATGGACACTTAAAATGAATCTTTAGATACAAAATACTACATAGCTCAATAACAACTCAAAATTATTCTGAAGCAAACATAAGAGGAAAGCAAACTTCAATTTTTGACATTATTCATATATTCTCAAGATTTTCTGTAAAGAAAATATGAACATCACTGTCCCACTCCACACTTCAAATACTTCATAAGCCAAACTAAGTACATTTTTAATCATTATGTGTCTAAAGTACATTATCAATATAGTCTTTACAAGTGGTAGCAGAGAGCACTTGGGAAATATCTCATAAAAGGCCAGTAAAAACTAGAAGAAATTTTAATAAAAGCCAGGATTTGGGAAAGCAGATATCTGAAGTAGTTTTTATCGTTGAGTAACCTATATTACATCAGCACAATATAGATCATCAAAGAAAAGTCTATATTGACCTTGAATCAAGAGCTTGTCATCTGAACTCCTCAAGAGGCTGAAGCAGAAATATCATTGGAGTTACCAAGTTTGAGACCAACCCAGGAAACATAGGAAGACGCTCTCTGAAAACAAAAAATAATTAATTAAATTGACCTTAATATGGCGAATAGAAGAAAAATATGTTTTAGTGAATTGCCAGGAATTGTTGTCATAGATGAAGGTTTTCTGGCTTTGATCCAAATAAACTCATGTGGGAAACACAGTTAACCCACAGAGCTTTTCCGGAGATATAAAAGCATATTTTCTAAAAATTGATTTTCTACTTCTGGAGAAGAGAAGACATATTTATGGACCTTTAAAAGCTGTAAGACATATTGTATAGAAGATGGCAAAAAGATACCCATGCACACAAACTGCTCGAATCTCCTCAGAATAAACTGGGGATCGTTGCAGAGCACTGATCCTATAAGGTGTTAATGCAGAAAAACACCAGTTTGGGAAACAAAGATATAAGCTTTTGGAAAAGGGAATAGGAGATAGAGAACTTTCTAGGAAGCTCAGACCCAATTAATGCATTGAGAGGGCAACAAAAGATTTAGGACCATGGCTGAAAACAAGAAGCAGCTCAGAAAATTCACACTGTATTTGCAGAAACAATTTTAAGAGGAGAGGACAAAGATGGAGGGAGAGAAGGAAAAAGGAAGGGGAAGGGAGAGTGAAGGAGGGGAGAGAGAAAGAGAGAGAGAGAGAGAGAGAGAGAGAGAGAGAGAGAGAGATACTGCTTGAAGGGCCATGCATGGTAAATCACTCAGTCACAGTAGTGAAAAGAAGCTAATGTGCTATGATTCTAGAGAGTTGATCATGAGAGGGGAATGGAGGCGATCAGATATGGGATGGAAAGCAAAAAGAACCATATAGTAGGAAAGCAAAAAGGGAAGAGCACAACAAAGGAGATGAAGGTGGAAAGGGAAACAAAGTTTGTGTGAAAAACACCATCATGAAACCTAATTCTTTATAAGATAATAAAAATGTTTTAAAGTTCAAGTGAACAGTGGATAAGCACCTCTAGATATGAAAGTCCTTCTGCATGCAGCTCACTCTGGAAAATCTAGAACAAGTGTCATAGAGTATCATGCTGAGAACCAGCCCTAGAATAACTCTGGCATTAGGAGAAACACTTGGATCATAACTTTAGTGTTCCATAGGATGGAAATCTGCTTTGATCCATAGACTAGCTATACCACTGTCAGTAGATTAGCATTTAGCATATGTAAGAAATTTTTAAAAATGCAATAAAACCCCAAACTAATCAATATATGGGCCAATGCAATGAACATACAGTTGGCAAAGATGAAGCACAAAGAGCCAACACACATATAAAAAAAAAAACAACAAAACACAAGGTCTCCAAAACAATGTGGGCCATTGACAAAACACATGATTACCTGCCAGAGATAAAAGGTAAGAGCCCATTGCTGAAGACACCACAGACTACAATCACAGAACTTTGGAACACCAAGCTAGAATTGAAAAGGATACTAGCTCCTCGCTGGCTATACCTCATAGTACTGCAGAACCCCATGGGAGCTACTGGAGGACAATGGTCACCAGCAGCATGAATAAGCAGAGGACACTGCAAACAATGAAATCAACCAGCCAACAAGAAGTACACACTAGTGCGATAGTAGCATGCAGCCTCTACAGTAACCAACTGTTTTCTGATTAGATATGAGACCTGCTCAGTGGGAGAGAATTCATATCTGATTCTGGAAACCAAGCCAGAATCCCATACTCAGGAAACTCAGACTTCAGAGAGAAGGCCCAATTGCTCTCTGGAGAAAAAAAAAAAAGAGATTGAACACAAAAAAATATCTCAAATAACTCTGTATACCCCCTTTAAACAAAGCTGCTCTCACTCTTAATTGGAGAATCTGTTTTTTTAAGTCTTAAATATATATTTATTGTCCATAATGAGTTACATTATTCAGTGGGCAAACAAAGAGTTGTTTTCCCCAATTCCACAATGCCCCCCTCTCCATCCCCAATCAGCTGGATATCCTCCTCCGTGGGCCGTCTGGATCAGTCCTTGTGGCAGGGGACCCTGGATAGCCTAGTACTCAGCCCGAACCTCCAGTCCCAAGTGTGTTGTTACTGAAGGGTGCCATGCCTCTGGATAGTCTCCCCCACACAGCTCTTACAGTCTTTCTGCCCCCTCTTCCACATAGTTCCCTGAGTCGTGGTGGATGAGTATTAAGGCTGCTTTAAGGTTATGAGTTTAGGGGTCTTTGTGTCGAAGATCGTTGGTTTCTGTCTCACTGGCTTATCCTGTGTTGATTGAATGTCTGTGGCTGTGGGTCCCTCGTTCCTCCCGTCATTCTCTGCAGGGTTCCATATGGATCCTCCACAGTATGACTGTGGTGGCTCCTCTCTTGCCAGAATCTCAGGTATCGGCCTACGGTAGGTTGGTAGGGTTAGATGGGCCCCAGCTCTCTCGCTGCATCCTGAAAAATACAAGCACAATCTCCATCGGAGAGTGTGATCTGTGTAGGTTAACAAATATACACATTTCTGGTTTACCTAGATTCTATTTTTAGTAGCCTCCCCGTCAATCGCTCCCACAGTGCATCTTGTCTCAGGAGCCCAAGAGTATGGGATCCGGTAATTATCGCCCTGAATCCCAAGTCCCAGATAAGGGATCCCCCTCACTAAGTGGAAAATTGGCCGAATTTGAAAGCTGTTGATTGTCTCCCCCAGGTCCAGGCTCCTCCGTTGCACAAGTGCTCCTTTCTTGGTTTGCTGTTCTCTCTCAGTAGGGGGTGTGGTCAGCCTACTCATGACCGCAGATTGTTTTTTGTGTCAGTGGTCTCTGTTTACTCCAGCTGTTGTTGATCATTTTCCCCTGGCAGCCTGTGCAGTGCCTTCTAGCACTACACTAACTGCCTTCTGGGGGCTGGATACCATTCTGGACGTTGCAAGGTTTCTCGATGCTGGTCGATGGCATTCTGTGGTTTCTTCAGCAACAGGGTTTTGCCTCAAGCCTAGGGAGGACACGCAAGAGCTTTGACAGAATTCTGTCATGTTTTTGGAATCTCATGAGTCGCTTTGGTCAACAGCTCAGTGAGGGAAGGAACCAGTGGATGGAACCAGGGGTTGTCCGGCTGCTCTAATTATTGACAGGCTTAGACATGGAATTTTTTAAATGCATCATTTTGGAGGGCAGTAAATTAAACCACTTAATTTACCTTAACCACTGAGCTGTCTCTCCAACCCCCTAATCTAAGTTTATAAGGAAAACAGATTTATACATATTTTCTTTAACCATTCATTGGTTGATTACACATATAGGCTAATTCCATATCTTTTCTAATGTGAATAGGGCAGCAGTAAATAGATATGGAAATATCTCTGTCATATGGTGATTAAGTAAGTCAAGTATAAATCAAGGAGAGACATAGTTGGGTCATAAGATAGTCCTGTTTTTTTTTTTTTTTTGTGGAATCTCTATACTGATTTTCATATTGGCTTTAGTAGTTTAGATTCCCACCAATAGTTCCTCTTTTCCTATATCCTCAACAGCATTTTGCCCTTTATTTTCTTGATGACAGACAGTCTAAGTTGGGTGATATGGTTTTAATTTTCATTTCCTTTGTGGCTAAGGATGCTGCACATTTTTTTCCCCAAATATACAAAGTAGAGTTAAAAAAGATTAAATCATGACATTTGCAGGAAACTAAATGTAATTGGAAATTCTTAAGTGTTATTAGCCAGACTCATAAAATACAGTGTGGTCTCTCATATGGAAAACATGTCTGTATGTGTGCAGGGTGGGATGGGGGGGTGCTTGTAAAAGTAACAAGAGAACCATGAGGGTGAAGAAAGAGACCTTATAGGATGGAGTAAGGAAATGAGAAGGTGATGAAATACATGTGCCAAGGTAAAAAGAATGAAAGAGGATGATGGGAGAGGAGGGTTATATTTTGTTAAGTTTAACAAAATATAAAGACAAACATCTGTGAAAATGAGATAGGGAAGCCCATAATTTTGGATGCTAACTTAAAAATTAATAATGAATCCATCTGTAAGTAAATAAATAGAAAAGTAGTTTAATTAACTTACGGTTTTGTAGATTCAAGAGCAAGGCACTAGCATTGGATCAGCTCTGCTGAGACCTTCATGGCTAATGGCATCACAGTGCAATGGAATGTGCAAGATAAAGACATTTCATCTCAAAACAAGAAGTCAAAATATATATGATTCCATAGTCCATTCCAGTTTCATACTCTCAGTTGACCTAGTTCCAGTTTTAGTTTTTAAATAATTTTAGAGATTCTTGCTTTCCTTCCTTCCTTCATTTTCATTTTATTGCTGAGGACTGAAGTTCTAACAAATGAGAGGCAAGCACTCTAACAGTGTACTACATCCGCAGCACTGCGTCTAACTCTTTTTTTTTTTTACATTTTAAACATTCATTAATTTATTATTACCATACAAGGAATTAGATTGCATTATGTGTATTCCACACAAATTTTGTTTGGTTCTGTTTCTTTCTCTTCCCCTCTCCTCCCTCTCCCCTTGTGCCCTTCCCATGCTTCTTTATGCACTGCATAGAATCTGGTATTATGTCAGGAGTGTCTCACAATTCCGTTCTTCTCTTTGCAAGCAGTAGAGATGACTCTCCATGTAAACTTTCGATTCAGTTGGTAATATCCACAAAAGAACTTTTTCAAACTTTCTCTGGTATTGTATTGAAGGTACAGATCCATTTGGGAGTAATTGGCATCTTTTCAATATTTACGCTTCTCATATGTGGAGATGGAATTTCTATCAATGTCTTTATAGTAATTTCTTTGATCAAACATTAATAGTTTTTCTCATAAAGGTTTTATATGTTTTATTTATAGCTAGTTTGTTCATCTTAGATATACTCTTGCAAATAGTATTTGCGTTTTTCATTTTCAATTCCACTGCTTCTTTCTATTATTTAGGAAAGTGATTAACTTTTATATAGAAGCCCTCCTTGTAATCATATAGAATTCAGACGTTTTCTGGTGATTCTGTCAGATTTTTTTTACATTGACTATAATGTAAACACTTTTATTTTTATTCCCCATAAACCTTCCATTTTTTCCCTTTCTTGTTTTATTGGATTAAACAAAGATTTCCAGTATGGAGTTGAAAAGCATCTGCAAGAGAGAACAGCATGTTTTTGTAATCTCTTGGTAGGAAACTAGTTTTTCACCAGTAATATACTTGCAAGCTTTTGTAAATATTTTTATTAACTTGGGAATATTCATTTATATTCTTGCTAAATTATAATTATTTTTATTTGTAATCATTCATTGGTGATAAATTGTATTAAATGTTTTTACTCAATCTGTTAATATGATCAAGTGACTCTTTTAGTTTGTTAATGTGAATAATATACTGATTTTTGAATGTTGAATCTGTCTTGCATATCTGGAATAAACCCTACCTTATTGTTCATAAGTAATTATTTTTGTTTACTTCCTACTACCTTGTTAATTTTTTAAATTTATGTTTATGAGAAATACTGGTGTGCACTTTTATTTCAGTACCTTTCTCCTCTCTTTAGTTTTGATAGTAGATTAGTGATTTGTCCTCATGTATTTGTATTTATTTATTTATTAGAGAGAGGGAGAGACAGAAAGATAGAGAGAATCTAAATGTCACAGCCTCTAGTCACTGCAAACAAACTCCAGATGCATGCACCACCTTGTTCATCTGGCTTTATATGGGTGCTGGAGAATCAAACCTGGGTCATTATGGTTTACAGGCAAGCACCTTTGGTGTTGAGCTATCTCTCCAGCTCCTCATATATTTCTAAATTAAGTATTTACAACAAGATGTTATTTCATCAAGACCAAGTTTACCTCATGTTTCCAAGTTTAATACTTAAAAACCAGCAATATAATCCATAAATTGATAGATTAATTATTTGGCAAATGACAGCTCATTTGCAAAACATGTTTAAATAATTTTTTTTATTCTAGTGGTGATGGATACAGCACATTCTAAGCACACTCTTAGCATTGAGCTTCAACTCTAACTTGATTTTAACAAAGACTTATTGGAACAGAACAACATACTATTTCTTTTTAAATGAACTATTTATAGGTGTCCCTGTGAAAGAATGGTAGATAAATTGTGTCTGTGACCTTAGCCTTTAAAAAAAAAAAACAAAATTGTTGCATGAAAGTTATCTAATGATCTTGAACTTCCAGATTTGGGCCTTGAGTGTAATGAGCTTGCAAGTTACCACTCTGTCCCTGTAGCAAGTAAAACAAACAAACAAAAAAACCCCACAAAGCAAACTGAAAAATGAGAAATTCTTAGATCCAAAAGTATAATGAGGTTATGTGGTAAGATGCTATACACAAAACTGGTGGGACAGAGAGGTAGAAAATCACAACTTATCGGAGCATAAATCCATTAGTAGAAATGTCCATGTGAATCAGTGCCAATGTAGAAAAACTGAATTATAAGTGATGAATTGCTATAGGCTGTTTTTACAACTCTGAGGGTTGAATATTCCAATAGGACACAATTATAATTGGCATTCAAAATTTTGTGAGTTTAGTAACCAAAGTCTACCATGTTCTCATACTGATTATCAGAGAAAAATTTTGGGGGGCTTCTAGCAGGGAAAGAGTAAAAGGAATCATTTGAAAATTATCAAAGAATTCATCAGAGAGACTAAGGCCCTCCCTCTGGTGACACTATTTAACCTCAGATTAACCTGCTGTGATTCCTAGAGGAAGGGGAAAACTCATTCCAGTTCTGTAGATAACTTAATAGTAAATTGTACAAAGCATAAGAAAAAAAAATCCTATACAATGTGGTAGACAATACCAGAAGTTTTCAGCATGGGCCCAGGACTCCAGAACTAGGAGAGAAAGAATGGGACAAGAAGAGAGAGCATAACAGTGGACATGAAAGAAAGAAGCAGAAAGCTGAATTTACTGGGTTTGTTAATTAAAACGGCCAAAGGGGCTGGAGAGATGGCTCAGTGGTTTAGGCAATGCCTAAGGACCTGGGGTTTTATTCCCCGATAACCAAGTAAGCCATATTTGCAATGGCTGGAGGCTCTGGCACAACCATTCTCTCTCATAAATACATACATACATAGGAATAAATATTTTTTAATATTTTATTTATTCATTTTCAAGCAGAGAGAGGGAGGGAGGGAGAGAGAGAGAGAGAGAGAGAGAGAGAGAGAGAGAGAGAGAGAGAGAGAGAGAGAGAGCACTAGGGCCACCACCTTGTGGCTCTGGCTTATGTGGAACCTAGGGAATTGAACCCGGGGCCTTAGGCACTGGAGGCAAGTGCCTTAACTGCTGAGCCATCTCTCCAGCCTGGAATAAATATTTTTTAAAACAGCCAATGAATATGATGAAGCAAAATTAAAGTCTACACATGTACACGTTTTCATTTCTGCAGGTAAAATGCCCAAATGTGTGGTTGTTAGATCATATGGTAAGTGAATATTTATCTGTCAGAAACTGTTTTCTGAAGTGGTGGTGCCTCACTTTGTGCTTCCAGTAGCAATTGTTAGAGAGTTCCAGGTCTTCCTTATCCTTATCAATACCTGGTAATGTCAATATTTTTCATTATTTATTTCCACATTTACAGCTGTCATAGTCAGCTCACACCCTGTTGGGATAAACCTCCAAACCAGGCACAGTTATGGGAGGAAAGAATTCATTGAAAATACAGATCCAGAAGAAGTTCCATAATAGCAAAAAGGCTAACCCCTTCCATAAGTCCGTGCAGAGAGATAGAAGCCATCACCAACACCACATACACAAGACCAGCAAAAAGGCAGGGAATAAAGGAGATTTCTTTCCCCTTTATATAGCCTTAGGGCAGGGTCTTGAAACCCTATCTCTGATTTGTTGGCTTCCTGAGTCTCTGGAATTCCCTTCTTGCACTGCCCTCCCAGGATGAGATGTTTACTTTTCACTTCCCTGAGCTTCTTTACATCCTTCCCCCTACTGAGAGGGCTGCCTTCCTGTGAACATCCTCAAGAACACACCCAAGATTCTTAAAAAGGTCAAGTTGACAATAAAACTTAACCATCACACAGCCATTTGAAATTTTAATTGTTTTTTTTAAACATGCATTTTTCTTTTTTGTTGGTATACAGTTAGGTATCATTCATTCTGACATTTTCAAATGCAATTTGTTTTAGTTGTTTCCCATCTCCTCTCCTATCCCCCATACCTAACTCCCCCAATATTCTCCCTACCTTCTGTTTACATTTCACATGTGTCTTACTGCTCTTACCTCACCCATCTTCTAGTTTATCTATTTATAGTAACTTTTGGTTACCATTCTACATTTATAGGTTTTGTAATTCCCAATTGACGCTTTCATACCTCACTTGCCACATGTCATGGTTTGAT